>JAECUM010049911.1:0-33727 GCA_016617855.1 Megalonaias nervosa | reverse complement strand
TGCAGCTAACATTTTCAAGGTACTTCACCATCACATTATTGTAGTGTAACGGGGGCATTTCTTCACAAAACTTATTTTTAGGAAGAAAGGGGCTGGGGGTGGGAAGGAGGAGGGAAGATGGCAACAGACATAAAAACCGTTCTAACTAGCAAAGTTAGAGAGCCACTAAAGAACAATGCCCGCAGGTGCCTCGAACCCACGTGGTGACACTAAAACCACACGCTTCAGAAACTTTTTCTTTGTGTAATACAACGTCACGGTGTGATATGTGATTCATGAGCGATAGTTAAGTTGTCTTATGTCGCCGAATATGCAACTGGTTCATATGTAGTAATATGTGCCACGAGATGCAAGTGCGATATATTCAGTGCGTGTCGTAAATATCAGAGGAGCATGCGCTAGGGATTACTTATCACTCAACTGCAGAACGCTTTTGTTTATCGGTGATATTGCTACTTTATATGAGGTCGTTAGGTACTGCCCCTCCCCAATGTTGTCTTACCAATCAAAATGATTTCGACCTTTTCCATGTATGATAGGAACAGCAGTTATTTGTCTTATATGGGAAAGAAGCGAAGATGGTCAGAATGGGTCGCTTACGATATTCACTATGACACATAATGAAGCTGATAATAATAATAATAATAATAATAATAATAATGATAATGAGGACTCTGTATAGCGCCTAATCTTTAGAAGCTCCAAGCACCTTACAACATTTGACAACACTTAAAAAGATATATAATGATATGATTACAAATATAAAAACAAACACCACGAAATTAGAAAACAGAAAACATGCTGTAAATATTTAAGGTAAGGAAACATTATTAGGTCTTTAAGTCTGTTCTTGCAGTTGAAATAGGTAAGTTTTAAGAGCGTTCTTGAATGAGATCACTGTATCTTTGTGTCTATGTTCAGTGGACAATTCGTTCCAGGTTGCTGGGCCCTGGTATGCAAAAGAACGTTGTCCATATGATTTCATTTTCATAGTGGGAATAATGAGAATACGAGTGTCAGAAGAGGAGCGTAAGTATCTTGCTGGTGTGTACACATGGGTGAGGTCGGATAGGTATGTTGGACTGGAGCCCGTCAGTGAAACGTAGCACAGAGAACAAATTTTATGTTTAATTCTGGATCGAATGAATAGCCAGTGTAGGGTACAGAGCCGGGGGGGGGGGGTAAGAGGCGTGCTCTGATCGTGATACTCTAAGGATGATCCGAGAAGTTGTGTTTTGAACTTTTTGAAGTTTCTGGAGTAGATCTTGAGACGAACCAGACAGAATTGAGTTATAATAGTCCAGTCTTGAAAGTACTAAGGAAGACACAAGTGTTTTAGTGGCATCAACTGAAAGATACTTACGAATGGAGCTGATGCGTCTCAGCTCAAGATATGCAGCCTTGCATATGTTCATGATATGCTGGTGCAATGAGAGAGTACTGTCGAGAGTAACACCTAGGTTTCGTACTGACTGTGAATTTAATGTTGGTGTTGCTGATATTTATTATCTGAGGTAAAGGATGTGAATGAGAAAGTCTTTGTACTGTAATCAGAATGGCTTCAGTTTTATCATCATTCATCTGCAGCTTGTTACATGTCATCCATGATTTCACATTGGAAATGCACCTCTCTACACCTTGGATGGTAGCTTCAACTTCAGTTGGATGGCTAGATTTGTATATTTGGGTATCATCAGCATACAATTGGTGAGACACTGGATGTTGATCTATGACACTTGAGAGTGGCTGAGTGTATAAAAAATGAAGAGAACAGGTCCAGGAACAGACCCCTGTGGAACACCACAACATAGATCAACTGGGCTGGAGTGTTTTCCATTTGCGGACACAATTTGTGTCCTGTTGACCAAGTAGGACTTGAACCATAGTAAGGCTGTATCGTGAATGCCAAATATATGCTGGAGACGGTAAAGTAATACATAATGGTCTACTGTGTCAAATGCTGTTGACAAGTCAAGGAGAGTGAGGACTGTAATCTTTCCGCTATCCAAAGCAGAGAGAAGGTCATTAACTACTTTCAGAAGAGTAGTTTCAGTACTGTGGCAAGGGTGGTATGCAGACTGTACATTGCTAAAAAGACTGTTTGAATTCAGATGAGATACAAGTTGGGATAGAACAACTTTTTCTAAGATTTTTCACATGAATGGGGGATTAGAAACTGGGTGGTAGTTCTTTAAATCGTTATGGTTGAGTGTTGGTTTCTTCAACAGAGGCTTTACAATGGCAGGTTTGAAAAATGATGGGAATTTCCCAGATGAGAGAGAGAGAGGTATTAATGACATCAGATAGTGAAGGCAATATTGGATCTAAGCACTCAAGCAGCAGTGATGTCGGAATCGGATCAAGTTCACATGACTTTGGTGCACTCTTCATCACGATTGTAAGTACTAAATCCATAGAGACAGGTTCAAATGCTGCTAACGGTTGCCGCTGAAATTCTGTATTGCAACTGTATGGTGACGACGAGTCAATTGAAATTGTGTTGTCAAGCTTGTCTCTGATGGTTTGTACTTTGTCACGGAAGAAATTTGCACACAGGCCTGGAAGGTCGACTAGAGAGAAGGTAGTTGGAAGTGGTGTACATTTGTTCCTTGACATTAGCTTGTTAGCAATCTCGAAAAGCTCTTTGCAGCTGGTACTTTCCCTGATCTTAGTACTGTAGTGGGCTGATTTCGCTGTATGGACTATGTTTGTGACATTCTTCTTAGCGGCTTCATAGATTTGCTTATGAATAGTGAGTCTGGTGGAGAGCCAAAGCCTCTCAGCTTTACGGCGGTCTCTTTTAGCAGTGCGAAGCTGGTCCCTAACATTGCTATACAACGGAGAACACTTTTGAATTGATACTATGCACTTGGTTGCTGAGGCATGTTTGTCAAGCAATGAAAGCAGGCAGTTATCAAGTTCTGCTGTAGGAGGTAAGCTAGTTGTTAGGTTTGCTTGGATGTCATGCATTAGTTGGGTTCTGTTTATCATACGGAAGTTTCTCTTAGTAGCAAAAAAGGTGGAGGATTAGGGACTGATACGTCAAGATGGCATATAATGCAGAGGTGATCTGATGCAATTCGTGGGACACCAGGGATGACTGTAGAATATTATTATCAGGTCTATAAAGAATCCAGTCTAAAATGTGATCATGTTTATGGGTGGGTCGGGTAACTGACTGTTTGAGGTTGAAAACGTGAATGGAATCTAGGAGTTTTGATGTATATGGGTTTCCAGGAGAGTCAAAGTGAAAGTTGAAATCTCCAAGAATAATCAGGTTGCCACCTATCGAATTTCCATACTCCAGGAGATTCAGAAACTGCTCCAAAAAGAGAGATTCAGTCAGCTTGTTTTTTCTACTAGGAGGAGGGCGGTAGAGGCAGAAAAAATGGACTGACCTTTGTTCCAGTGTGAGTGTGGTTTGGACTAGTTCAAACGATGTGTGGTAGAAACTGAAGGTTGTAGTGTGGTTAAGACGGTTGATCATGGAGTTCTTTGCGATGACAGCAATTCCACCTCCGCCATAGTGGCGGAGGAACGACTTGATGGAGTAAGCGGCGGGTGTTAGATCCGCGCACTTCGGTTCATCGCCTGATGTTTTTAGCCATGTTTATGTCAGGAAAAAGACGTGGATATTCTGATCGTTGATAAAATTAACTATTTCTGTGCGCTTTTCCGGTGGTCCTACTGATTGGGCATTGAAGAATGCGATTCGCAGTGGTATCTCTTGGATAGTTGACACAAAAGTTGATGATTTAATAGGGATTTGAATTAGATTATCTAAATTAACGACCGAGTTTTGAAATTTCTGTGCCAGAAAGGGCGAAAGGGAGATAACTGGAATTCTTCTTCCTGTTCTACGCCGGCCAGCTTTGAAACAACGCTTCTTTTTTCGCTTCCGTTTACATTTAAGGAATGATGAATGTAGTCCCAGGTCGTTTAGTCTAGTGCACAGTGTAGTGTGGAGAGCCAAGGAGTGGTCATTTAAAGCAATTAATGAGGGTCCATCATAGCATAAACGGGTGGACTGGCGAGTATCACGTGATGGCGGTTTGTTCAACAACAGAGGAAGTTGTAGCAGTGGAGCAAGACAGCTGATAAAAGTCTAATTTTTCTCGTTTCCAAAACAAGAAGATGAAGGAACACATTCGAATAGAACAGCCAATGCGTGATGAACACAATAACGCAGACGAAGACAGACAACAAGCACACATATCATGAGAAACGGCACAAAAATCCGGGACAGCTGCTTCAAGCCAGTTAAGCGATAGCGGCCATCTTGAAGATATCCGCACTAACTGTATGATAAAGTTTTGAAAAATAAATAATAACATTAATTCATACAAGTCGTTATTGTGAATCAAAAAAGGAACTGACTGGAATTCAAAGTTAAACATTTATTTCAGATTTTCCTTTAAAAATCAAAGAGATGAAATCTAATGTGTATTCACCCAGAGTTTATGTTAAAAAGACTCGGCAGCCTTGAACTAGTGTGTAGGGACAATGGTAATAGTGTTTAGCAAGGTTCCACACGCATATACATACAAAATGCCTGTCACATGATTTAATTATAGACTCCAATTTTATGCTATTACTCCATTTCGTACTCAATGCAATCTTTTCAAAATTTGTTTGTAAGTGCGATTGAATTGTATTTAACATGAAAACATTGCCCGAAGAACATACTGTAAATATTTATTTATTGATCTTAAGTTATTCGTCTTGTATGGGAATGAGGCGACGATGGTCAGAATGAGTGTCTTATGATATTCAATGTGATACGTCCTGAACAGATTGGGAGTCTTACGATATTCGCTATGATACGTAATGAATTTGACCAATATAGTTAAATGTTGAGAGATAATTAGCTTCTGTTTTATAAACGATCGATAAAGATAGGCGAAATACAAACATTAATTCATATTAGCTATTACATGGATTCAAAATGGAAATGATGGATTTCTTTTCAATTTGAAGTGAAACATAGTTTTGTTTTTCCTTTTCAAATGAAAGAGATAAAATCTGACAGATACTTATTCAGGATTTATATTAAAAAGACCCGGTAGCCTTGAAATATTGTGTAGGGAAGCTAGTAATGGTGTCTAGGAAGATTCCACACAAAAATAATTATAAACTAATAGTTGTATGACTGAATTTTTAATAAATTCCAGTTGTATACTCGAACACCATGTCACATACAGTGAAGTCTTTAAGTAATTTGATTATACATCCGACTGAATTATATTTAACATAAAAACAATACACAAAGTTAGAACTGTAAATATTTATTTATTTATTTATTTATTTATTTATTTATTTATTTATTATGTCAAATCATGCATCGCAGGACACCAAGGGTATATTAGTTTTAATTTTGATTTTGACTGTTTGTTATGTAGATGAACATATGTTCATAGGTTTACAATACGTACATTTTTTGAAGACAGTGTTAACTTCCACACGTTTCTGTTGCACTGCAAACTGTGACTATTCTTCAGTCTCCATCAATTTAATTTTTCTTTTCTTTTTGTTTTTGTGTGTGTGCAGATGACCGGTATCATTGCCGAAATGGAAGAACGACACAAGGATGAAATAGGAAATACTATACCCAGAACAACTCGGAATAAGATTGGCTGAATGTTACGCCCATTTGAATTTCAGAGTCAAGCTGTTTCACTAGTACACCTATAATTTTATCTTACATGTTACATATACAATGACTACATATATTTCCTCAGTTGGCAGATAGCAGGCTACATGTACTTGAAAATTAAGTTGCATATACTTTCGAAACTTTAAGCTTCATCATGGTATTTTTATTTATGATTATACAGAATGTTTCCCTTATTGGAACCGATGCTCCATGCCTGCAAGCGTTGGTTATAATGACAGCCAGCAGAATCCATGTAACTAAAAACATACGTTTTAAAGTTTTATGTACGATTGACACGTTCAAATTCATAATGAAAACTTGCACACAGAAGTATATGCACACACACACACACACATACACACAGACACACACACAACAGACGAGCGCGTACGCAGATAGAAAAAGGAGGAAGGATGTAGAAGTAAGCAGTGTTGAGGAATGAACTGTAATATTTTGTTAAGAAATGTTTGCTACACAGCTACTAGTTTTATTCTTAGAGATGTACAAAGGATAATGGGTTGTGTGATGTGTGTGAAAATGCGAAGAGGAACGCTGAAGTCAAAACAGTGTAACACATGTCCTATACAGTTTCATACTGTTTAATGTAAATCGATCTATAGACATGTCCGCTAGATACATACCTGACAGCTGATAATACAGTTTAGTGGATGTACGTTGATACATTATTTCAAGCATTATACACTGAGAGAGAGAGAGAGAGAGAGAGAGAGAGAGAGAGAGAGAGCATTTCAAAAGAATTTTGCCGCTGTAATTTGGAAAACTATGGTATGTGATTTTAGTTGTTTTTTTTTATAGCAATTTCCTGTGCAAGGAATATGAAATGTGAGCAAAAGGTAGCAAGATCAGTTAACTGCATAAAATATTGTACTTACTAAAGAAGAGCTTCTTCTTGCTCATGATAAACGAAATGACCTGTTGAAAGATAGAGACTATTTGACAGTTGAATATGTGTCTATCAAACATTGGATGCAAATTCTTCATAAGAGTTACGTCCCTCTATAAGGGCCACATATTTGGTCAGTGAATAGACTTGTAAACCAGACATCTTATTCTAAAATACCTTCAAAGATGATAATAATAACTAAGACCCGAATCCTATCAGGCCAAATGATATGATGCCAATTTTAGTCAAACTTGTATATTTGTATGCTAGACCTATTTCAATTTTGCACACGAAGTCTTGCAAACAAGGTGTGTGACAGCTGTCCGAAAGTGTGTAGTGCTGATGGTACATAGGATGCAAGTTTTGGACCAAGTGCTTTTGAGAAACCAAACTAGATTTACTATTTCTTCCTTAATTATAGGAATATTTTAATGCAGTTAAAATTTAATTGTAAAACAAGATAAGTTCTATCTGAAATATGTTTGAATTATACAAACGTTAATAAATTTAATTCGTTATGTATCATTATTTTAGATTGTGTCTTATTTAGTTTTTTAATTTTTTTTTCATTAATTGCTATTGTAATGTAACATTGCATGTTGGACTTAACTTTGTTCAAAATCAAGTTTATTTTATGAATTATTGATTTTTCAATTCTGTAAATAACTAAAGCATAGCTAAAATATTCTCTATGTGTATGGGTTTAATATCAGGATCATTATTAATAGAAGTAAACATTATTTTTATGGTTCTGGGTCTAGGTTATTGGAATTCCCTACAATTTACCTTGCGTACTTGACATTGTCCAGGTTATATATTATAAATTTAGAAAAATACTTTCTAATTATAACTAACATTTTATTTTGTAAACATAAATACGTTTATAGAAGGTTATTTTTCCATCAGGTAATATTTTTTTTAATGGAAAATGTTAGTTGTGAATTGAGGTCAAGTAGAAGACTATATAATCTTGTTACTAGAAAGAGTATTATTCGTGCTTTAAGATTTAGTAGAATCAATTTTGTATTATTGTTGTGTCCAGATGTTCATTTGGGCTGAAATTTATTTCTTCAAATTATTTAATTCAGTGATTTTCTTTTTCTCTGGAAATGTAGAGTGTTCATAAAAAATACTGTTCTTGGACAGAAACATTCACTGGGATTTATAGGGAATTAAATCCTGGAAATATATTACTGTATTTCAACAAAAGACTGTTCGTACACCAACACAATACAGGCCGCCACAGGTACATCAACTCTTTCTGCGTTGGGCTTAGTTTGGATTTCCGCTAAAGTTTATTCAGAACTCTAATAATTAGTACATGTGTCTGTAATTCTAGGATTATCTGGGATTTTATTTGCAGTTCCATAACTTTCCTTCTTTTACATTTTCACTTTATATTCATGGGAAATAAATTATTTGTTGAATTTTACAAAGCTTGTTGCTTTTCACTCTTTTTTGTTACTTATTTTAAGAGTATAGACTCGTAACAAATTGAAATTTAAATAAATATTTAAACTTAGAAAACTAAAGTTTAATGACAAATTAAATTTTCATACAAATGTTAACATTTTAAATTGACAAATTTTAGACAGAAAAATTGACTAATGAGCAATATTTAAAACAGGTGGTAGCTTTGGTCTGTACAACTTATAACACTGTGTCCAGGCGTAGTGAAACAGGACAACTCACAATGATTTTTTTTCAGACAATTGCAATCTGACACTTCAAAATCATATTGGTGTAGGCGCTAAAGGAAAAATGACAAGTGCAATGTTCCACAATTTATTGTGTTAGGTACTCGGCCAGTTGTTGTTATAAATAATAACGCACTTAAATTTACCATTTTGGTTGAACCAGGACCATGTTTTTATACAAAAATGCGTTGCGCTTCAGTGTCAATAGTCACAAGAGGTGACAATGTTATAAGAAAATACAGCTCCAGGGAGGCCCCACCTTACAGAACAAAGGTGCTGATCTCGCTCGTATAGGCCTAAGCCATGCCTTTGCGGTGTTTATCAGGTAGGTAATATGAATTAATCCTGGTCACTTATGGCAGGTACATTGGATATGCCTTAATTAAACCTTGGTATCACCACCAAACTAATTCAACTCTTCCACCTTGTACTAGATACCACGCTAGACCTGAAAAGACATAACATATAACATTTAATCTTGTAGACAATAAGATGTAGGTGAATGAAGTTTAAATGTGCAAAATATAGAGATTTCAAAATGACATTAAGGGTTAAGAACAGGAAAAAAATTAAACTTGACATAGTGACACTCAGAAATGTCAAGCAATGGGCTATTCAGCAAAGTGACTATTCATCCCAAAAGTTTACGAGGTTTCTAGAAGAATGACTATAAGATTATGGCCAGCCATTTACAGGCTAAATAACTAGTCATGCAGATGAAGGCAATGTGGGGATGGTGAGGTATGATCATTGGTGCAACAATTAGAACATACTAGGGAAGTTAGGTCACAATGTACTAAATTAAAAGATATTACCATAAGTAAACATATTCATGAGGAAATAACAAGTGAATATGCGCTTCACAGATCAACTATTGGCACCAATAGATCCTATATCATGAACTAAATGTGAAATTCTGCTCCCCAAAACTTGAAGAAAAAAAATCCAAGGAGGACAAGGAGGGACATTTGTATATTTAGGATATGTATCATGTAGTTAATCATAATCAAAATGATCCGTTTAAACATCCTATCGTATTGTTAAGAGTGTTGGTTAATATTATTAAGTTCAAGGGTTCATTGGAATGTGATATCAGCTGATACCGCACCATGTCAAGGCACTAAATTAAAATATATTAGCATACTTAAGCATATTCATGATGTAAATAACATTTTTGGATATTTTAAGTGCATACAGCCAGATATGTGCCTTACAGATCAACTACAGGTTCACTGAGGTCCTATATGATGCACTGAATATGAACTTCTGGTTTCAAAGATTCTAAAATATTGTTACGTGTAGGCTTGTATAAAAGTAACAAAGAAAAGAGTGAAGCCAACAAGCTTTGTAAAATTTAACAAAAATAATTTATTTCCCTAGAAAACAAGGTAAAAATATGAGAAAGGACTTACGGTCTGTGAATCTAATCCAAAAATTAATCCTAGAATTTAAAAATATAAGTCCTATCACTAAAAAGTTCTAATTGAATCAGAGTTCGAATCCCGATGAAGTTCCAAGATGGAAGGCGATGACGTCTTCTATATCTTTTTTTGTGTTGATGTGTCAACAGTTCCTTGTTGAATTGTATGAATCAAGAACAATATTCCGGCTTTAGAATTCCGAAGAATTTCCAGTAAATGTCTTTGTCCAAGAATTTTTATGATCACTGGTATTTTCCAGGGAATATAAATTATTAAATCCAAAAAATAAAAGAATTTTAAATCAAACTAGCATCAACATTAAAAACACCTTGATATCTGAAGGTGTAAATTAACGACTATTTCACTATAAAATATGTTTTAACCCTTAACTAAAACGCAGTTTAGACCCCGTGATGGGTCACGTGATCACTTACTCCAAACAACGCAGTAAAATAATATGTCAGTTAGCACGTACGCTAGCATAGCCTTAGCTAAGAATCAATGATTCCCACACTGGAAATGAATTTAAAAAAAGGTTGTTTACAACAGAGACGACGCAAACCAAGAATGACCTTGATTAGGACCAATGATTTTCACTCTGTGTTTACGAACTCTGAAACAAGGTCAGGAACTAGGTCTTATCGTTATGTGTAGCCACGTGTACATTGTTACATAAGGACCTTGCACTTCTTTAGTCAGAGGTCTTCAGGAACCTTATAACCCCACCCCCAAAAAAGAATGAGCAAGAAACAACCAGAATGTTCCTTAGAGTAAAGTTTCTTTATGTTAGACAGTAAAAATTGTGCCTTGGAAACGCTTAAAATGTAGGAGTTATTATGAACATCGTCCCGTTTGCCCGCTTGTGTTCTGTCCCACATACTTCTCTCCTCTTTGTCCACGCTCCAGCCCTATAAGTCTCCCGCCCTCACAACCCCAACATATTTATGGATGCACCACTTGTCTTCCTGATGAGACATGGGCACTTAAGCATAGTTTATATAACATATAAATATTCATGCTCTTAAAACGTTGCTGTACTTCGTGGTTATGTTCAGCGATGTGTTCAGTTGATACTCAGTTATAATGTTGACATATATATGAACAAATATAAAATAAAGTCTTTGACTTTTTAATATAGACGATACGCCAATAAGTGAGGTCCATTTAAACATAGTGTCATACCCTTCCATGTTTCTATTAAAACAATACGCCAAAAATTTACAAATGATAATTACAAACATAGACAACATGACAACTCAGTTATTTTGAGCAGGCAAATGAATGGAAATTTAAGTTAGAAGTATAAACTGGCCTTTGGTCAGATGATCGTGGGTAATTTTCTTCAAGGCAATATGGGTAAAATAGGTGCAATGTTTCATTGCTATTAATTCATTTCTATCGGAACAAAAAGTTTGTCCTCTCCCCCGCCAGCTACTACGGCGTGACAAAATTCAATGTCAGTCATACCCATAAAACTTGGCAGAAAAACAAACCAGTGACTTGCAAAAACGCCCAACATTTGTACAGAATTTCTGCTGCTGTCTGCAATAACTTACGATTATAACTAAAATTTAACTGAAGTTTTAATACTTTGAACTTGTATGTGTCAAATAGCAAATGCTAATCCCATCTCAAACAGCCAGCACATAATGGTGCCGTGGAGTTGGCATGCATAATTATGCATTATATGAGAGACGCATTTTCTTTAGCTGAAACGACGTCACGCGCTTTGCTCAAATTCATGATATTGCACTATCATGACGTCATAAAGTATCTTTAAGGCAAAGTGCAATTGAATTGACTTTGACAATTTACCGAATAAAGTTTAATTTCAAAATTATGCATTAAACTATGCAATAAAATAATTATAGACCTGCGTTGAGGTGAAGATGAAATTTTATGAACCGGTAAGCCTATCCTATTGACCCCTGTTCCATGTCGGCCAGTATGAGGTTTATTGGTTCATAGGTATAGGTTATTAACAATGTATTAAGAAATATTGGACTCAAGAGCCCTCTAATTTGCATTACTCAGTCAATAAGCTGTTTATTTATACGCAATACACATGCACAGTAATAATCCTGTTATTCTATAGGAAGAATCCAATTAAAAAAAAAAAACAAGTTTGTTGAATAGTTTCTGTAGAGTATTTCACAGCACCTTCTTTCGAGGTCAACGTGACACGTACCCATTATATTTGATGTATTATCTAGTCCCGCAAATAGGTTGTTGACTGCGACAGATAGTATCTGTTTCTTGGGGCATGAATTGAATTTTAATTAGGATCTCTCTCGGTTAACAGTCAGGAATGGAATAGAGTGGAATGTTAACGCGAGGTCATAGCGGTACAAATGTCCAGAGTTCGATTTAAACCAGAGAATATCTTATCATGTTGTGGTCCATTTGAAACACGTATCATAAACTATATATTTTCCAGAATAGTTATTAATGAAGGCAGACTATAGAGAATTATTCTGACTTCGTTGGTAGTGATCACGATTTTTGGCGGGTAAAGTAGTAATCCTGATTGGCTAAACTGAATGAGGGGGTGTGTGTTTCCAGAAAGGAATTCAGGGTTAGAATAGTTATCCTCGTAGAAATAATCTGCCGAAAGGAGACGCTGGCTCCGAGATCAGTGGAAAGTACTCGTCTTGTTAAATAAATCGACCACGGGCCAAGGGGTTCTGAAAATTTTGAGATCCTTATTAAGAGAAAAGACGGAGGGAATTCTTTGATGAAAAGAGTGCGAGGGCTCGGAAAGGCACAAAGGTATTGTCTCGATTACATACGATATTTTCATTGATGTAAGTTTGTAATTATTTGTTGAATGTGTTCATTTTTAACTCATACTTCAATTTTTCCTTCAGTTCAGAAATAATAGTTAAAGTTTTTGATACGTGTATCGTAAGAGTGTCATACAATGTTTGTTTTTATGAATGTGTTCGGATTCGGTTGTTTGTATGTAATATAAATGATATCGAATAAAATTTCATGTATTCTTTTCATGCAAATTGTGTGAATATGTAAGTTAAATGGCTGAAATGACTTGTATAATTAATGTTTGGGATTGATTTTCCTATGTCTGCAAATATATGTCAATGAATTGCTAATTATCAAAGTAACGTTGTTAGGACAAGGAGTGAAGTCCATTAATTCGTGTGTAATTAAGTGTGAATTCTTTTCAACTGAGAATCGAGTAATGTGTGTCGACTGATCGGTCAGCTGGTAAATTTATGGTCACATCAGGGCCATAATAGTATCAAAGATATAATTATGTCATGTCCTCCGTACGAAATCAAGGGCGATAGAAAATATAAAACATTCACTATCAATAGGATTGTGTCTCAGTATTAAGTTGCAAATGACCATATTAACTAGTTCTGTTGAATTGCGATAAACGATATATGACAATCAAGAGTGGGAATATTTGCTGATTCCAGGAGAAGACAAATCTGACAGGTTGATGACCCGAACCGACGAGAGAGAGAGAGAGAGAGTGTGTGTGTGTGTGTGTGTGTGTGTTGGGAAAGACGGGAAGTACCAGGTGATGCTGTCGTGCCAGGCAATCGGAGTTCGATCTGTCACTCGATCATAGGATAATGATGATGGTTTTATCATTAACAGAACGTTTAACTTAAATTCGCTTAATTTTGCAACTCTATTACTGGAAGAAAGCGAATCATTCACATATCATGTTCGATTTCATTTTTATTTATGTAATTGATTAAATTGTTGTATTTTCATACGGTGCTCGTCTTATTCGATTCTATATATCTGCTCAGATCTTTGTTATCCCGTCCATTAAATTCAAACTTTATTTTATTGTTTACTCGATCCGGGCAATAACACCGTGATGGATTATCTCCTAGACAACGATAACTAAAAACTATAAGTGTGTGTGGGGGTGGTTTGATCTCTTACATCATCCACCACCCCATAACAAACGTTTATTGAACATTTTACATGTCGTACAGTTAATGAATACAACCGGAACACGACTCAGTAATACACGCTACTTTACAACTATGGAGGTGCGCGCGTCGATGAAACAATTCTCATTCAAAATTCAACGAACCTAAGTTTGTTAAATTGGGTGTGATGTCACGTAGCAAAGACAAAACAAAAACAAAAAATAAAAAAACAAATAAATAAAAACATAGCAAAAACTGATATTAAGAACATTAATTCAATACAGGAATGAAAATTGGAGAGACCATTATGAAAAAAGATGCTTCGTGATTGTTGCCAGGGTATTATGGTCCATCGTTTTTGTGAATACCTCAAAAACGGGAGATAGAATGTGGGCAAGTGTTTAGCATATGAGGACACGGTGAATATTTTAACTTAAATGCAGTCAATACCGCTGGATAATGACCAGTAGCAATAACGTTAAACTAATAGGCTCTCTACAAAGTATATTATAACACTTCATAATCACCTCAATAAAGATCTATAATTGCACAATATTTCAAACATAGACTGGCATATAATTGACCAGCAGTCTTTTAGAATTTAGAATTTTTGGTAACTGACTGCTTGAGGTAAGTATGTGGATCTTGACAATTATTGAATTTACTGACTCTTGACAATCTATAAATGCTTATTTTGTAAAAAAAAATATTTTTAAAATCGCGAAACGCCTTTTGAGAGGAAGTGGAGGGAATCAAAACGCAGAGTTTTACTCGTATGTGACATTTGTAATGTGAGCGTTTATTGGTTGGTCTTCCCAACGTTCTGTTCAACATCTTCAAATGTTAACTTTATCTACGGAACAGTGATGACCTTTGAATTCGTGATTAATGTTCTTGGCCAACGTAGGAGCTTAGTAGGATTACAAGCATACTTAGGATCAGATGATAATATAAATGATGACATATTTTCACAATAACAATTTAATGTCACGTAGAATACAATTTAGAAAATGAAGAAAATTATTCAAAAGTAGAATGTGCAGGTGGTGGTGAGGTTAATATCACAAATGTAATTCACGTGAACAGCGAGATTGAATTCATTCTAGTATGCCCCGTTTTTTTAAATATTGGTAGATTCGCTTACTTACAGCGTTTCCTCCTCTGTTTGCACGAGTTCAACAAGCTTATGGTAGGAGAACAATGGAAGCTATTTCTGTTTCATATTTTATAAACAACTGTTTGTACTTCTTAAACAAAATCAATTGACTTGCAATCTAACAATATATAATTGTTTAACATATTTTTACATCTGTAAGAACAACAACAGTAGTATAGTGGGATACCGTAGCCTCACGTAGACCTTAATGTTAAATTTGGTCGTTTGTACCGTAGCCTCAAAAATTTTTAGCCTCACGTAGACTTCTATGTTAAATTTGGTCGTTTGTACCGTAGCCTCAAGATTTATTATGGGTTCAATAGGAATGGAACAGGTGGGATGACGTCACGGTACTGATAACAATGTTGCAAGTGGCTAACCTGAATACGCGCGGCTACCTAGGTAGGGACATATAGAATCTATGTTGGGGTTTGGACCGAGACAAGGAAATCCCAGTCAAGGGGTTACATATAATGACTGGGATTTCCTTGTCTAGGTCCAAATCTCAACGTAGATTCTTTTTCTCACCCAATATTATAATTTAAAGTAAGAAAGAATACCCTTACTTGTGCAGTATAGTTCACGAGTAAATGTTTACATCCGGTGCATTAATACAAATATATTAATGAGGACTGTGGAGTGACGTGTCATCCGAAGTACACAGTTTTTATGCGTGAGCCAAAAATAAAAATAAAAATAACAACATAAAACGTTGCATAGTTTTCAGGTATAATCACATTTAATATATGGATGTTATATGAAATTAACAATAAATAGTTAATATTTATCACAAGAAAATGTTTCATTTTCATCAGTTCCAATTTAGAAAATTATATAGTACATAATGAGACGATACTGGGCCCACAGCTCTGTTGTAGTGTATACATGTAGCATGAGTGTCCGTGCTTGGGTTATTCACGGGTAACTTAGAGATCCCTGTCACTGTTGTATATAATTCTCATTTTCTTTAGAGGAGGTGAAACTGTTTGTGACATACTTGTGTTGTAATTAATATTGATTGTAGAATTACCCCCGTGTATAAAAGACACTCCAAATACGAACCCCAGCGGATAACCATGCGCTAAACTTTCAAGTTCACGGATTCTTTAAAAATTTATTTTTCTGTCTTGGAAATATGGCAAGCGTTACAGTGAAATTTGCTTATGGATTAATGTGTTGACGTATAAATGATTCCTTCTGGCTGGTAAGTCCTTATTTGTCATTAAATATTGTAGGTATATTTTTGATTCAACTTGGGCGCAATGGAGATGCTTAACAAAAATAGAATCAAGCATGTTTGACATAACACATGTCTGGCTGTTACTAAGTTTTCTGTAGTTGTTAAGAGCGTTTGAAGACTATGAAGTGTATAGGTCTATAGGCTATGTGCATAGATCAGTGTTTTCTATCATAGTTCATTTCACACAGCATTGAAAATTTTATCCTATCTGTAACACAGTCAATTTTCAGGTCAGCATCATTAAATGTAGCTAACAGTATATAATTTGTTCCACACGAAGTATTTAAAACTAGTTAAGTAGCTTTAGCTACATTTAATGACGCTGACCTGAAAATGTACTGAGTCAGGCCTGCAGATAGGATAAAACTGACCATACTGTGTGCAACGAACTATAGCATAATACCAAAAAAGCTCGACATCGTGTGCGTGTGTGTGTGTCTGTCTCTCTCGAAATGTCTTGTATGGCGTGTTCTCAAAAATGGAGAGACCTTGAGTTACTATGTTGTTTTGTTATATATTTGTTGTTGTTGTTGTTGTTGTTGTTGTTGTTGTTGTTGTTTGATTTCGAACAACTACGTCAGGCATAGCAGAAGACAACAAAGGTTTCTTTTTTAAAAAGTAGTTCCAAGCGCGGGGATACCTTGACTAAGATGACCTGTCTGAGACAACCAGACTGAGATAAGAAAAGTAAGGTTAGCAAAACAGCTAGATTCCTATGTCGCATGGGTGAGAAAAATACGATAGAGACATAGACATAGACATAGACAAATAAAGACACACAAATACGGCAAATTTTTTGGGAGTAAAGCTTTCCGAGGCAATGAAGTGGCAATGAAAAGGGCTTTGGTTTTCTACTTTGTCTTCTAATTCCTTCTTTTTCTCCACCATCTTCTAATTTTTTTGTTACGTATATGTAATTTAATTACTTGCGTGTTAGTTTTAAATTCTTTTTTATTTTATTTTTATTTCATTACATGTTATTGTTATGATAACTTTATTAACTGGATTTGACATTTTTCAGGAAAATTCAGTTCAGTTCTGTTTTGACCTGGTAAATAACCAGTATTGCTACATTGTATTTTTAGCTGATTTAGTTCCTGACCTTGATTCAGAACTGTCAAACAACCTTATTTTTTCTTTCCTAGAGTGAAAATCATTGGTAGTAATCAAGGTCATATTTGGCCTGCGTGTCAGTTCTATGTAAACAACGTTTTTAACATTTTTATTCAATCTTATAGATTCGTTCAGTAGAATCAAATTCGTCCATGGCGTACGTGACAGCCGACCTGTGGTGTTACAACGCCGTTCGAACTAAGTGACCACGTAACCCCATCATGTGATCTAAAATTGTGGGTTAAAACTGATGTTTCATAGTGATTTCAGTCAGTCGTAAATCATACATTCGGGCTCAAAGGTATTTATTTTGTTGTTGCCAGTTTGATTTAAATTGTTCTATTTTTTTGAATTAATAATTTATTTTCCCTGGAGAATACTAGTGCTCATCAAAATTCTTGGACAAAGACATTTACTGAAAATTATTCGAAATTCTAAAGCCGGAATTGGTGATTCAACAAGGAATTGTTGACACGACAACACAAAACAGGTTATAGAGGACGTCATCGCCTTCCCTCTTGGAACTTCATCGGGATTCGAACTTTGATTCAGTTAGAACATTTTAGTGATAGGACTTATATTTTTAATTATCGGATTAATTTTTGGATTTGATTCATAAACCCTAAGTCCTTTTTCATATTTTTACCTTGTTTTCTAGGGAAATAAATTATTTTGTTAAATTTACAAAGCTTGTTGACTTCACTCGTTTTTTATTACTTTTATACGAGCCTTGACACGTAATATTTTGTCCTACACTTTTTGTCTTCTTCTCATTCTTTTCCTCCTCCTTTTTCTTCTTCTCCTTCTCCCTCTCCTCTTTCTTCCTGTCTTCATTTTCTTCTTCCTTTTCTATTTTTCATTCCATTCCTTCATTCTTATTTTATCCTCTTCATCCTCCTTTTCCTCCTTTTCTTCTTTTATCATTTCCCTCAACATTTCCTTTAACTTTCTCATATTGTTGTCTCCATTTTCACTCTATGGGGATTGTAATAATAATCATCATCCAGTTTCACCAGCATCTCTTCTATCATGTCTGAGTTGTCAAGAATGTTTTGCAACTTCTCCATCTTCTGCAAACGGTTGTTATGTCGCCATGGCTGACTATTCAGTGTTGAATGGCACGAATGACTTGACTTGACTTTTAATTATACTGACTTTCGCACATGATGTGCATGTGCCAGTGGTTATTGTATGCATGGCATACTGCTAAATTACAAGGGGGAAGGAAAAAGTGCCTCATGCTCCAGGCTTTAATATCCTCAAAGAGGATTGCTAAATGTGCCCAAGATGTTTGACTTTAACTAACTGGCGAATTGACTGAGTACTGGTGCAGCCACATTACGCCAGCTAGGGGCTATTGCTTGAGATGGAATTGACCCTACACGCACTCAAGCATAGTTAGAGTTACAGTCTGCCGTGTAACCACCAGGTGTCAGCCAAGCAGTGAGATACTTCCGTCGCCATTGGTCGGCGACTATGACGTCTCATTCGGGCACCTGGTGTTTGGGCGGGTGGAAATCGTTCCATACTCCGTCCATGTACAGAAGGCCGAGTAAGGCAAAAGAGGAAAAGGTCTAGGCAGTCGGTGCGATGAAGCAATAACGTCGTGTACGCCTCGAAACGCCCGTCCGTACTTATTTCAAATTCAGTCCAGTTGTACTAATGGACAAAACCTAAGCCAATAATGTGTAGGCCACCTGTGCAATTAGCCAAATCCATTAAGTCATTAAAATTTGCCTATCACTCATCAACCAATCTTACTAGTACATAGTGTACATAACAATTTAAGTCCCTAACAGATTTAGATTACTAATATGTCTGAGCGACATATAATAGTTTAGTCAATATTAGGCATTCGGTTTGAATTTTGAACGGTGGGAAAAAGGATCAAATAAGAATCATAGATTGTTCTAATGGGATTCCTGGCCAAAATGGAATCCCTAAAATAAAGAGGCAATTGAGCCCTAAAAAGGGCTTTTTTGGCAGGTTAGCTGTACGTCCCACGGCGGTCTTCTGCCTCTTTACATTTGGCTGCCGTCCGCTTGTCTTCTCGTGTGATGTCGGGGAAATGGTAGCTATGAATTGCTGCTAGGTAGCTAGCCCCTTCCACAAGCTGGTATTATAGGTAGTCCCTGCAGACGCTTTGGTAGAATGTTGAAAGAAGCCTTACTCCATAGTTCCATTGTGATGGCCTGGGCTTAAATGTGTCCAGTGACCTCCATGCTATGTATTTTACGGCGTTGATTACATTTCCCACTTTTTGGTGCCCTCCATGGCTGCCGCTAGACCCATATCCATGTATTGTTGGCGATATGGATCGTTTTCCTCCACCGCTATCTCTTCTTCTTCTTCTATTTCTTCATTATCTGAAGAGGAGGACATTTCCAAATCCGCTTCCACCACATCGTGTATCTCATGGGGGACTTCCTGCCTGGGTGGTGTTATCATTGCAAATGTTTAATGCGTTGTTGATGTACTCGGAGCGTGGTCCGATTTATCCTGGGCAGTTGCGAACGTCTGCCTGGCCCCTAATGTTTCATTTTTGGGCACGAATGACGAACGCTATGCTTTTATATACGTGACGCACGGACGTGGAGGAAAATATCCCTAACAATAACTTCACATATTATATTTTATCCACACAGAAGGGGAAGAAAGAAGAAACACACCATATCTACTATACACACAGAAGGGAAGAGAAGAAAAAACACCCATATATACTATCCAAAACCCCAATATCTACTATCCACACCGAAGGAAAGAGAACAAAAAACACCCATATCTACTCTCCAAAACCCCAATATCTACTATCCACACAGACTGGAAGAGAAGAAAAAATACCCATATCTACTATCAGAAACCCATATATTTACCTTCCACACAGAAGGGAAGAGAAGAAAAAAACACCCATATCTACTATCCAAAACCACAATATCTACTATCCACACAGACGGGACGAGAAGAAAAAAAACCCATATCTACTATCCACACAAACATACGCGAACGCATACACACACACACACACACACACACACACACGCACGCACGCACGCACGCACGCACGCACGCACGCACGCACGCACGCACGCACACACACCACTAAAGGAGCGAGTGTTTATAGTTACACTACTCCACATTCACACAAATTGGCAACTTAAATAGTGTGTCTTTTCCAGAGATTTGGTTAGCCCTGAGAAGGGCTGTTTTTTCTTGGAACTCCAATTGCACCTGGCTAATGGTGGCATCTCCCTGGTCGGGCACCACACACATAATGTCTGCTCCAGTCCTGCTTCCAGTTGATGTTTGTGGCTGGTAGCGCAAAAGGGTGGGTTGACTGTCTTCACTCTCCCAGTCTTCACATTCAGGTATGGTGAAGACTTCCCTCTGTCTTCTTCTATTTTGTAGCCGGGGATGTTAATGAGGTCTCTGCGGCTCTACTGGCACTGATACTTGTGGTTGTGGCTGACGTTGTGGTGGTGCTGCTAAGGGTTGTGGAGGCGTCCTCACCTCAGGTGTGACCTCACACACACAGGTCTAATCATGAGGTCATCTCTTCTTTTCCACTTATTCTTTCTTCTTTGTTTTTCCTCTTCCTCCTCTTCAACATGGCACTTTCCTGGATTGCCTCATAGCCAGTTCGTCCAGGAGGCGCCTGGCATACTCCAGTTGCATCTGGAGTTCTAGAAGCTTGGTGAGTCTGCTCATTCTTCAATGTTGATACGTCAACGATGGATAGCCAGACTAATCAATCAAAGGATTTAAGTCGCATAGGCTTACTTAGAGCTTTCGCGACTGGTTAATTCTCGATAGTAGAGATTTTTAATTGGTCAGGATTGTAGGAATGGTGCCACTACAATATAGCCAGACTGACGAACGCTTCGCGTTATATTCCTGGAGCACGGACGTGAAGGAAAACATCCCCTGACACCAAAACTTACTTAAACGGATTAAAGTTGCATATGCTAACAAGAACTTTCGCGACTGGTTAATTCTCGAGTGTCGAGATTTTTAATTGGTCGGGGTTGTAGGAATGGTGCCACTACAACCCCGCTTTAATGTGCGATAGTCGCACTGTTTAATTAGGTCTGGCAAAGGCAAAGGAGAAGAAGGACCATGAAGTGCGCGGGCGCTACAGAAATAGACGTCGTGTACGCCCCAGAACCCAGACCGTACTTTAAATTGTTAAATTTAGTCCAATTAGATTAAGGGACAGAACCTATTATCAATAGTGTGTAAGCCACCTGTGCAATTAACCAAATAAAAGAAGCTTTAAAAATTTCGTTAATATAATTCGAAGTTGGAATTTAGTGTACAAAGTGTACATAAATTTCCTAAATTATACCAATCAGCTAAGTCAAAGCGACTCATATTTTTCGTGTCACGCATAAGAATTAGACAAAATAGACAAAAAAATTTTATGGTGGAGGAACCAAAGGGTCAAATTCGATTTACACGATAGAGATGTTATCAAAAAGATTTTGAAGCCAAAATGAAAACCTATATATTCAAGCAATATTGAAAGTTAGGTTTCCGTCTTCTTCTGACTTCTCTGTACTTGTGCAGGCTTATCAGTATGTAGGCCACTTCGGTATGACGGCTGTTCCATATCCGTTCCAAGGTAGCTGCATTGGTCCTATGTCTCTCTCATGTAGAGACCGCCTAATGAGTTAATGCTGTGGAATTCCTATGGCCGCTCTATCATTCATCGTTGCAGCCTGTTATTCTTGTCCGTTTCGGTAGCTTTTAGTGTAAGGCAGCTTGCTGCATGCGCGCGGTAGACTAGACTGTTTTACTACATCGTTTGGCCACGTTCTATTTACTTCTACTTCTTTGGTTGTTTCGTGATCCTTAATGTGTAGCTCTTTGGCTTTGTCCCGCCTTCTCCCGCCGGCGCCCCTTTCACCGTACTCCCGCTCCGCTGATCCTGCCTGTTCGGTGTCCACTTCCTGAATGTTTACCCAAACTTACCATACCACTATTACCATCATATGAAACGCGCGGACCTAAAAGAAACACTCACGTTGACTGTTTACTTACAAACACAGACATGCACTAACGGACAAGACAGAGAAACGAAGTGCTTATAGACACACTTCTATTTTTTAAACGTACAAACACACAATTTTTTTTTGGCAATTGAATTAGTATGTCTTTTCTAGAATGTTTGGTTACCCCTGAAAAGGGCTGTTTTTGTTGACGGGGGAGTGATGGCAATCTTTTATTATCTAAGATTACGTCATCGTCTGGCAGCAGGCTTTCCCACAGGATACGGTCTACTTCTGCGGAAAGAGAAGGAGAACTCTTTGGTGTCCACATGACAGTCGACAAAACCTCTGTCTGGCTCCTGCTGCTGTTGCTGCTGTTGCTGTTGTTGCTGTTCTCTCTGCTGCATCTGAAGTCTGTACTTCTCTGTCCACTCTTCTTGTTCTTTCTTCATTTCCTCTCTGAAAACCTCTTCTATAAGGTCTTGGACTGTTGTTCACATCCTGACATGCTCTATCTCTTCAGGTTTCGGTATCAGGTTTTGCCTGACACGATGTGAATTCACATAAGCTTCGTTCAGCTTAGCTAGTCTTGAAGGCATCTTCGTAGGTTGACCAGTGAAGAATTAATGGTTAGGCTGGAGACTGCCTCTCTTTATATGGCTAAAACGCGGATGCGATAGAAAACATCCCAACTGGGTTTTTGTTGGGTCGGAACGCTATGATAGCTAATGACATGGGAGAGAGAGAGAGAGAGAGAGAGAGAGAGAGAGAGAGAGAGAGAGAGAGAGAGAGAGAGAGAGAGAGAGAGAGAGAGAAACAAACGACATACACATTTTTTCAAAACACAACATTTTTTATTTAACAAATAACAAACAACTATCAATTGACAATGATATCAAACAAACTAACAAATTATTTTTGACAAGGGTTGACAACGTTGTGAAGTCAAGTTAGATTTCCACTGATGGAAGTCATGAGGCCATTGATGTACACTACGTTTCCTAGCTAAAGACAAAAGATAACCATAACGGTCACAAAACCATCGATCTACTTTCTCATCGTTTCTAGAAGAGTTACGATCAAAATAAGTCACTAAATGTTCTAAAGGATATCCAAGACTGCGTTGATGAAGAATATACACACAATATTGTCCACACACCATAGAATCTGTGCCTTGTAATTTCACATTTTTGAATCGTGTCGTCTGGGCATTTCTTCTCATAAAGTCGATGATATCGTCTTCCAAAGGGGGTAATCCATACGAATCAAAATACTCCACACATTTCTCTTAGGGATGTAGACGGTTACCCAGTGGGTTCCTGGAGAAATTCTTTGCCTTGCGTCAACGCGGCATCTTTCAAGACTTTCAGTCCTCGTATCACCATTGGTTTCAAAACAGGTGCCACCGAACGAAACGCTGATTTCAACATATCTCCTAAACCATGTCCTCGCTGTAGAGCGACTCCTCGGTACACAGGATACATGACTTGCGAGTCGTTAGAGTAATCGTTTTCGAAAATGGAGTTTCAATGTGACTTTCCCTTTGGTGAATGGAATATTTTGTCCCAGATATCCTTTTATAGCAATGTTGACGGTGTTGAAATGCGACTTCCTGACGGGTAAATAGTGAGGACGTACAAATTTGCGGTGAACGTGATAGGTGTTTCCACCTTCCTCGTCAGCGTTCGTGGCAGAATCCGCTTTAAAAGGAATGACACGCAGTAAAGGTACGGAGGTGTGTCCCACCACGTTGTACTCCACCACATCGGAAAACACAAAAATCAAATTGAGTCCTTCGTTCAGTTCTACCGGGGATCCAAAAGCCTTGTAAAAATCCATATTGTTGTTGATTTTCGGGCTCAGTCTTTTATTATGTACTTTTGCTACCATCTGTGGATGTTCACCCAAAATTTCAAACAATCTACCATTAAATCTGATCGACAATGTATCGGGATCCGAAAATCTCATCAGTAGGCGACGAGCCACTTAATGGTACTCAATCTTAACACTTATTTTTGGCTCTGTTCAGGGCTGCCAAAGCATCCTCGAACCTGGAAGCAATCGTGTCCACCAAATGTTGACCGCTAAAATAATAGCCTACCGAAATTTTCATAGTATAGATTGTGAATAATGAATCGTTTGCTGGATTTTTGACACCTGAAAACCCGATTTTATTCATCTTTTCTTGCAATTGTGGGTTCAGGATTTCGACGTGGAAAGTGTTTTGATCTTCAGTGATGTTTTGGATTTGTGTAGGGTGAATCATTTCCACCAAAGCCACTTCCCAATGGGCTTCGTGATCGGGTTGGATGGCCTGAGATAATATGACCTTGCAACAGTATAAGGTGTTTTTGGGAAACACATCCATGGAACTGTCACTGGGTAACGTTACGTAAAATTGGTTGTTCATAATTCTGAGTTCTACTGTCCGAGGGGTTGCTGGAGGTCAGAGAGGTGTCTAAAAGAGGATTGTTGTGATTGTTATGGTGACTGTTGGAAGGGTGACTGACATTGGGCGCAAAGCTCCCGTTGTTCCCGTTAGAGGAATATTTCAGGGACGGATTGGGAAGAAGGTAACCGATGCAACTGCTGAGTAAAATGGTCCACAATTGTTTGTCTCCTTGTTGCAAACTCAGATTGGCAATGGCAGCACCGATGACACAATTCACCACAAAGATTTGGCAGAAAAAGACGATTTGAGTTTAGGCACACGTTCTCCACACCACACCCACAAGGGTTGCTTTTGTAGATCTTGCAGAGAAGAACTGGGGGAAGGAGTGGTCACTGCTGTAGTGGTAGCGGTTGAGGCTGTGTTGAAGGGCATGATGGTCACTTCTTTCTATAGTTGATGATTTGCGAAGGGTCGATCCAAAAGTCAATACTCGGCGGATATCCTTTCCAATGTACTTTGACATCTTTGACACGAAGTTTTTCCACTTTTCCGGTTCTTCGATCGAGAATGCTTTCGATCTCGTACACTTCGTCTTCTTCTTTGGTCACACGTTGTAACTCGGGCAAGTAAAACGTTCCTTTTAACACTTCCCCGTTCATGTCCTCCAATTTATAGACGGTGGGATGACGGCCACATACTCGTTCAGTGACACGAAACAATTCGGTGGTCCAACTGGGTAAGTAACCTTTGTAGAAAGGGCGTTTGTTTTTGCCAATGCGCACCCATTCTCCAGCTGCCAACACTCCACCTTTCTTGGGGACAGTCACCATCGAGGACGTACCAAACAGACGTTCGAAGACGGTCACTTCGTTGGCGGGAGTCACTTCTTGGGGGGCACGTCCGATGCTCCGATGGTAAGATTGGTTGTACGCTTCGACCAGGTGCGGCAAGACGTCCATGTACTTCAGAGTGTGTTGATGCATAAAATATTTCCAAGGTGCGTTGAAGACGTTCGAAGCTACTGGCTTTGGTTTCGCGATTGTCGGTGGTGGAACAAAATTAATGTCACGTTTCTTCAATTCTTTTAGGAAATCTTGGGTCAGAAATTCGGTGCCTTTGTGGGTTTGCCATCGAAGAGAGTGAGGACCGCTTTGTTTCAACACCAATTTGAGGGCTCGCACTAACTCACTGCTCGATTTCGAAGTCAATGGCACGACCCAGGCAAATTTGGAAAAGACGTCGATGACACAAAACAGATATTTGTAGCCATGATTGTAGGCCGCCAAATGAGAGACATCGGCTAAATCAGATTGCCATTGATGATGGATACCCTCCACTCAGGTGCAATTTCTGGAAAATTTTCGTCGAATATGTTTGTGTAAGGTGTACGTGGCTTGTTCTTGTAAACATCGTTGCACTTGAGGTAAACGGACATTTTCAGTCGAGTTCTGGCAGCACGATACAATTTCTGAACTCCGTAACCTGCAGGATGGGATGGATCGTAGTAAATGCTGGCTAACACCTTCTCCATTTTTTAAATAAGTTATCCATTCCTCGCTGATACTACTCTGTTGGGACGAGGGGTGGCTTAGAAACGGCTTTACGTGTCCGATGTGCCACGGGAGTAGATGTCGAAGGTAGTGCTGGTGGTGGTGGTAATGGGATTGCTTTGGTCTTCCTCTCTTTTTTCACTTCTGGTTTCCCTTCTTTCTTTTTAACTTCTGTCGAAGAAGGAGTGGACATCATCTTTTTAACCCATGCTTTAAGTTCTTTTTGTTGGGGTGTGGCGGAAGGGGTCAACAAGGACGCTGAAATCTTACTAGGGAAGGGAGCTGCTGACGGTGTTTGAAAGACTTCTGGTTCCCCTTTGTCCTCAATACATCAGTGGGGCGGCGTCTGTCTTGACATCTTAGGGTGGTGGTGGTGATGGACTTTTCATCAGGGTCTTAAAATATTTCGGAGTTGGTAGAGCTGTTTCGTCTAAAGCTTTCTGGTGAAAGAGTTGCAGTCGTTGCAACAACTGACCGTACCGTTGCTATGTTTCCGTTTCTGACAAATCGCTGAGATCCTTCAACGATTGCAGTTCGTGCTGTAACTGGTATATCTCGGTCAAATGAGGATTGGGATATAAATGCGGTGTCCGTTGTTCTTGCCAACGATGGTATTCCATCCACCATTTGTAAGGTACTAAAACCAGTTTTCGTCCTTCCATCGGATGTCAATGATCACGTCTGAGATCTTTTGATTCCAGAGGTCCCTTTTATATTTGTGACCCTTTTATCTTGGAGCTATGGCGGGTAAAACACCTCCCAACATACCCAACATAGGTCCCACTATTACTTTTGTAAGAACTGGCAACAGGGGTAAAATTCCTCCGCGTTGCACCAGCATCTTTTTCTTTCGACTAATAGGTATGTTATTTTGGACCATTAGGCGAAGAACGTGTCGATGTTTGGCTAAGCATTCTTTCTGATGTTTAGATAAAGGTATTGTTCTTTTCAAGACATTCAGACAACATTCGCTCACAGTATCGATGACGTCAATGGAGTCGGTTTGAATGAGTTGTTTTCTCATGGTTGGAGAAGCTTTGGACAGGACCACTTAAACACTTTCATCAGAATCAATCCTCTTATAGCATTTAGGTACCAGTGGTTTAACAATTGTTCTTTGCGTTTCACTTGTACTTTGATCAATTCTCGGTAAATGCGTTCTCTCAACTCCACAGGCAAACCACGAATGTTCTCTTGTAAAGTATCCATGACCATGTCAGTCAAAAACTTCTCCTAGAGCGAAAGTGCCGGATGTAGTGAGTAATTTCTGACCATAGCCACTTTGGGTAACGGTCAAGAATGGTAATAAAATCTTCTGATGTAAATGGTCTAAAGCGGAATATTCGGAAGAACGCACACTTAATCCAGAGAAATCTGACAAATGTGTTGACTTTTGTCACTTTTCTCTTTTGAATTTCTCGACACAAAAGTTCCTCTGTCACCAATTCAGATTTTGCTCTGGCAAGTCCCTGCCAAATTTCATTGTAGATCTTCTCTTGCAATTCGTTTGGTAATTTTTAATATTATTTTTTAAATGGGGTTTAAATACTTTTCTAGGTGTTGTGCAACGTTTGACTCCTAGCCAAGCTGGTTCTTTAACGATATGGTATGCCACTTCAATGACTAGGTAGGTAGGTAGTGAAAGTGAGGAGACCATCGAGCATGTTCCAGGTAAGTGGAATCTTTCTGTTCCCACTCGTGAAGTGACACACTGGAAATGAAGCACTTGACTTTATGCCCTTCGCCCAAGTAGATAAATCCGGCTCTGGCTAATTCTTCGGAGGTACAGCAAAGCAGAGCATCGCACTCGAGTTTGCTCTCGCTTGATACTTGCTGTGTGAAAGGTTTCATCTTTCTCGCTTGGTGTTAGTAGTTAAAATGAACTATCGGTTTTGAACGTTGTCGCTTTTTATATGCTGACCAATATCGACGTGGCCATACGGTAAAGTGAAGTGGTTGGGAAGCCTCACTCGCATCTGGTGCACGATTTGATAGACTTTTTCCAAGGGTCGACTGATGATTTTGGTGTGTGGGTAAGCGTACAATCTTGTGTGGTTCGTAGGTGGTCACTTTAAAGTTTCGATCATGTCCACATTGCAAAGCTTCTTTCAATACGCCAATGTTCACCACTTGACTGGTGCGATAAATGAGAGTCAATCCTTTCACTTTACAATCGGTGTGCACTTCTTACTGCGGATCTCGGTATTCGTAGCCGTAGTTTTTGGGACCGCCACTAGCAAAACTTAGAATCTTGTCGTTGGGGTGGTCCTCCGTCCAGGTTCCTAAACGGTCTCCTTCGATGTCAGGGTGACAGTGACCCAGGCGGTCGATGTTGATGCAACTGTCCGTGTCAAAAACAGTGCACAATCTCCTGATTGGTGTAAAGCTTCGTACAATTTTAAGCGAGCATGGGTTGTCACGTAGGCTGCAATGATGACATTTCCAAATTCGTCGGGCTCTTCAAAGTCCAGTTCTTCTTCGTAATTGACTAAGATCAAGTCCTCACGAACGACGTCCACGTGTTTCATGTGCTTAGTTTTGTCGTGACTGATCTGGAAGTAGGGGGAAGGTTCTGTCAAATACTCCGTCTTGGGTAAACACGGTCGTTGTGCCATTTTGCCCAACAAGCAATTTAACATCACTTTAGCAAACTATCGCCTTCCTTCGTTTTTCTCAACGTCGTCTAAAGTGATGCCTTCCTGCTCCTAGTATGTCTCTTTGAATTTCTTTCGGTCTTCGGGAGTCTGGCACCAGGAAGGATAGCCGCGGCTTCTTGTTTCAGTTTCCAAAAGGCATCCACGTATTCTGTGAAAATACCTTTCTGAGTCTCGTCACCCTTGTGGTATTTTTCTTTCTTGGGAAAGTGGTAAATTTCGTACACTTCTAACAGTTGGTATCCCAAGTCATGAGTTTTAAACAATTGGACAGTTTGTACGGAGGACGGACGAATGCTACCTGTTTGCTGTAGCAAGCCGACGAGGAGAAAGGAGAAGAAATCAAATACTTGGACGTGTGTTCGCTGTATCCTTACGTGTGCAAATATTGTCACTTTCCCGCAGGGCACCCGCAATTGCTGACTGAACACATCGACCTGGACAACATTCGACAATACGAAGGATTGATCAAGTGCAAAGTCTTGCCTCCCAAGATCTTGTACCATCCCGTTTTACCTCACCATTGCCAAGGACAACTGATGTTTCTCTTGTGCCGTACTTGTGCCAAAACGTGCAACCAAGACCGACCTTGTCAGCATACCCAGGAAGAACGCGCCTTGACAGGAACGTGGGTCAAACAGGTGGCATTCGTCCATCCTCCGTACAAACTGTCCCGTGGGTTGAGAGGGTCCATCAACTTGTAATTTTCCACGATGTGTTTAAACTCGGGATCGGTTTTCAAACGGTGATCGTACTCCTGTTCCCACATTTCCACCAACTGGTATCCTTGCTGTTTTAAACTCAAGCGCCGCTGATAAGTGGCCTGGTACAAGTCTTCCATGGTCCGTTGTAAAAATTGATTTGTAGTGTCACGTTGAGGGTACCAGATAGGACATCCGGGAGATAGGCACCCGTTAAACTCGTACACGATCTGAGAGTTTTCTAAGTCCCAGCCATCCACCTAATACCTTCCGATGGTCTTTTCGCCTCCTCCGTTGCGGTCGTGTTGGATTCATTTATCTTCCTTGTCGCACAAGTAATGTAACCAGCGTTGGGCTTTGATCGAATATTGACGTTTGACAAAGTTCTTCGTTTGAGGGCAGATGACAGCCAGTGTGTTTTCGGGCATGAATCGCTGGCGGTACACTAAGGAACACGCTTTGGCAATGGTGCAGGCTTCTTTCAAAGGATTGATCCCTCCGTGCTCCATGAATAGTTCTCGAAATTGTCCATAGCAAAGCCGTAAAATGTTCACGTCGGAACGACAATACTTTAACATTTCTTCCTGAAAGTCGAAGGGGTCCGAGGCGTAAGTGTGGTACCAAGTGTAGAAAGATTCTCGTTGATAGGCGCACATGTTGTCGGGGTCGTAGTAGTGAGCCTCAGGCAAATGGTGTAGAACGGCATGTTGATTAGCTTCGGTATTGAAAAAGTGCCGAAAATAGCCTTTGGCCATTTGTGTCATTCCAAACGTTTTAGGCATTCGGCTCAAAAGCATGGCTAAGCAACTCATCGAATCTTTAAACTGCACTTGTCCCACATGCATGGAAATGATTTTGGCTCCGTTCAAAGTCACTTTAGAATCTTCGGTGCCTTGTTCCGTATAGTATCTGAGAAGAAATTGTCCATTGTATCCCGAGAGATTGTGAGCCATAACCGTGGCATGGTGATGACAATCTCCGTAATGTTCGATGTCCTCTTGGCTCCAGGTTTCGTCGATGGGGCCTAAGATCCATTGGGCGAAATCGGCCACCGTGTTCGTTCCCGGAAAGATTTTTTTATCACGTCTTCCAGGAATCTTGCTACAGTGAGGACAATGACTAAAGATAGGCTCTTGGATGCACTTCTCGCACGCTCGGTGAGTCACGCAGAAATTAGGAATGTGAATGCCGGTCTCTTGCATGCATCCGAAATCAAAAAGGATGAAATTGCCTTTCTTCTGGTCATCTTCCTCTTCATGTTGGGGTTGGTATTTTTGAATGTAGCATTCGTGTTCCAAATTGGTGACAATTGTGACATCGTTTCTTTCCTGACCATACGTACACCTTGGTATTATTGGTACGTATCACTTATCCACAAGTAGGGCACAATCTTAGCAACTGACAAGCACTTTTCTTCTGTGAACCTTGCGTATTTAGATGTTGTTTGTAACAGGCAGGGCTGACAAAAGTGAGCTGACATGCAGAGCAATGCACTCGTTCTTGTCCTTCGTCCAAACAGGGTTTAGAGGCCAAACATCCCTCACATTTCGATCCACAATGCTTGTGTTGCTCCAATTGCAATAGCCATAGTCACATTTCTCACAGTAATAACCGTATCCCAGGAATGCAGTGATACTGGTAAAGGTATCGAAATGTTCATCGTGATGATAGACGTGAATGTATTTTCCGTCTTTGAAATCTTTGCCTCAAAACAACTAAGGTCCGTGCACTTCTTGAGGGTACACTTTCAAGGTGCAGCGTGGAGCCAAGACGTCTTGCAAATTTTGCATTTCAGGAATGCCACTGGGTGTGTCTTTGGATATCCCCGCTTGCTGTAACAGGAGTTCTTGTTTTCGTTATTTGGCTAGGTCCGATTGTCGAATAAGTTTTCCAGGCTCTTTTCCATTCTACCGTGTCGTTCTTGTCGGCATACGTTTGTCCCACCACGATGGCTCGGGCTAAACACATCTGGTCTTGAGTGTTGTTAATTTGAACGATGCTAAGCTTGATGCTGCGAAGGTCGTCCACCAGTGTCTCTTTTCCGTCGGTGATGTGAAACTTGTCGTTGGACTGTTGTACGTGTTGAATCTTGTCGATGACTTTGGAAGGTGTCAATTCTGCTGGACTGCTAAACTCGATCCAAACGGGTGATTTGAAACTGTTGTGATGAATGGAAAGTCTCAAGCGATCGTCTTCTTTGGCTTCACATTGCCATTTCATTGTGGTTAACAAAGAATCCCACACATAGGTGATAAATCCCTCAGCTTTCTCCATCAGTACGTCGGACTTGAAATCTTTAAAATTCACCGTGTACGTGTAGACCGTGGTTCTAAATTTTCTAGAAGAGCGCTTTTCCTTCTCTCTAATGTGGTAGTACTTTTCAGGGTTTACTGGCGGTGGACTTTGGTTTGATGTAGACTCTCTGGGTCTGGATTCTGGTTCACTCGTGTCATCTTCAAAATCGCTGCCATGGATTTGAGCAAAGACTTCAGCTACTGTGCTAGGCGATAAGTCAAGTTTCTGCCTCTTACTTCTCCTATCTTCGCGAAACGGTGCGATCGTTTCATCTTGACTGGAAAAACTCAAATGACTATGTTTAAAACGCCATGGACCCCTTTATATTCATGTCAGACCAGTGTATATATAGAAGGCCAGTGCCTTCCCTCCCAGTATTCATTTCACTCTCAAGCCTACCAGAACGATGGAAGAGCCCACACAGTTCGAACTTCTGATTAGAGCTTTGCGAGGTGTCACACGAATGTTTTCTTCAGACAAGCCGACGGACTACTCCCCCTCCTTTCGAGATAAAAGTCAAGATACTTGCAATATCGGTCAGAAGAAAGGACATTGTTCTTCCAAATGTCCAGACCGTCAAAAGATCAAGACAAATGTCACAAGAGAGAAATGTCAAGATACCTGTTGTCATTGTCGAGAGAAAGGACATTGGTCTTCAGACTGCCCTAAGAAACAACAGGAGCAGGAGGGAGGTGCCCTCGGCAAAATAAGAACCCCGACAAGTTCAGAAAGAGAAGAAAAAGAAGAAAAGAAGACGAGAAAAAGTAGGGAAAAGAGGAGGAAAAACCTGTGAAAGTTAAGAAATTCAAAAAACAGAGAGCGTGAACAATAAAAGACACAAAAGAAGTTTTCAAAGTGTTGTGTTGTGTTGTGTTGTCAATTAGATTGTAAAATGTGTACCAGAATAGACCAGACAGAAGAAACGTAAGTGTCTCCTGGTTTTGATTTTTAGAATGATAAGGACCTACACTCACGCACTCACACACGTAAATCATGGGGCCAAAAAAGGGATTTTGAGTTTTAAATAATTTTGGCAAAATGAATAATATCTCTTTTCGAAAGAAGTGGGTGGTCCTGAAAAGGACCGTTGGTTATTTTTTTTTTAAAACTCAGGAACGAGAAGCAATCAGCTTTAACTGCCTTAAGTCTTTTCCACGGCCAAGGCCTACTTCTGGACCTGCTCCCGTCGATGATTTGGTAGAAATCACTAGGGCTGGTATCTCAGGCATAGTAGGTGTGTGAACAGGGTTGGGCTGTTTCACTCGGGAAGGTCTTTTTCTGTTTGGTTGTAATAAAGAAGTCTGATACATTTGTTTCAGATTTCTTAACTCTGCCAAAATGTCTAAGAGTACCGTTACCGTTTGAGTTTCACTGTTTTCCTTCTCTCCTAGACCTTATTTCTTCTCTGCTGCTGCTTCTTTTTCCTGTCGTTTCCTTTTTCCCTCTTCTTCTTGCCGTATCTGTATGTCTTTATTTGTCTATGTCTATGTCTCTATCGTATTTGTCCCTATTTAGGTAGCCGCGCGTATTCGGGTTAGCCACTTGCAACATTGTTATCAGTACCGTGACGTCATCCCACCTGTTCCATTCCTATTGACCCCATAATAAATCTTGAGGCTACGGTACAAACGACCAAATTTAACATAGAAGTCTACGTGAGGCTATACATTTTTGAGGCTACGGTACAAACGACCAAATTTAACATTAAGGTCTACGTGAGGCTACGGTATCCCACTATACTACTAGCAAAAACAAAAAATGATAAATGTATTTTGTAATTCTCTTTTGTCACATTCTGCTGTTTCTTTTAGATTGGAAAGCCATTGGAATATTTCAGTGTAACAAGTTCAGCTGGAATAATACTTACTTTTTCATTTGTTCGGGATTGACGGAAACGACTGGCCTGCAGAGCAAATCCACAGTGAGATTTCAAATAGCACTTTATTAGAATTCAGTAGGTTGCTATAAATAATCTATGATTATATTTCCATGCTATCTTAGACACAACATTATCTTTTCTCACACATTTAACGAGACCTTTATGAAATGCTACAT
>JAECUM010049910.1:0-11278 GCA_016617855.1 Megalonaias nervosa | reverse complement strand
ATATATATATATATATATACACGAAAACATGCAAAGATTGCCCATCATGCTATGTGACGTTTGATTGTGTGTTTGTGTATACTTACAGATGTCATTCCTTTAGTAAGATAAACGAGTAAATTGTGAGCCAGAAGATATACATGGAAACTCATTACCTTGCATATACAGAAATTATAACTTGATTCAATAACGTTTTTGTCTCCATCAAGTTCTTTCCATTACTACCTTAAAATAAAAAAAAAAGAACCGAAAAAGCCTCGGGATCATATAGTCTTGAGATGACTGTTATTCGCCGCCATATTTCTTGTATTCCCTTTCAACAAGATTTCGGTACATTTAAGTTATCTGCATAACTGCACCAGGGTCTCTCACAAGAAGCTATCAAAACAATCTAACATTATCAGAGTCGGTGGTATATGCACTTGTGCGTAGAGGTCACACTCGCATGGCAACCTACTAATCGATTCTCATCTAATTAAGCAGTCGTTCCGGGTTCCTATTTGTATTAAATATGCATTCTGCCTACAATTATCAATCATTCTCCTGGAGAATCCAAGGATAGCATTTTCCGTTATGTTTGGTGTATATTTGCGATTCTCTATAATTAATCATATACTCTTATTTCTTTCATAGGAATCCGGAGTGACTATGTTGATAGAAGAGAATTAATTATTGGGTCGACATGCAAGTGTGTGCTACACACGAGTGTATATTTCACAGACTTTGCAGCATACCTTTTGAGTATGAGTGCATCGTTGTGATGCATTCGGACAGGTGCGTGCATATTACAGGTGGATTACAATCTCCACAAAGTACTTATAATTTTTTTTCTAACCATAATGATAGTATTATTTGTATTAAATATTAATTATTCCAGGTATTATAGCATTCTCCAGTATAATACAGAGAAAAGAATTTTCCGTTCTGTTTGTTGTATATTTGTAATTCTCTATAATTAATCGTAAATACCTTGCTTTCTTTCCCTGGAATCCAGAATGACTGTGTAGATAGATGAGAATCAATTATTAGGTCGCCATGCTAGTGTGTCTGCTACGCACGAGTGCATAATCACCGACTTTGTAATATCATTTTTTGATGATGTGTGCTTAGTCGTGATGGAATATGGACTGGTGCGTGCAGGAAAGATGGGCGACTCGCGAGTAGAGTACGAATTAAAAATTCTCTAAGCTGTATGATAGTATTATTTGTATCAAATATTAATTCTGCCTAGTATTATTTTTTATGAAGCATTCTTCTGTACAATCCAAGGAAAACATTTTCCGTTCTCTTCCGTGTATATTTGCAATTCTCTCTCTCTCTCTTCCTCACGTCTTGACACGTCTTACTTTAAAAGATACATTTAATAATAAACTGGAGTTTTACTATGCGTTTAAGATTTCAGTAGCTTGATTTACGATGCAAAGCTTAAAGAAAACAAAGTTTTCATTCCATACGTAATTTCCAGTAGCTTTTTATCTTAACCAGACTCGAGACATTACGGTTACTTTTTGATTAAACTTATAATATCGTTATAATTAAATATAATCGGTTTCATGTTCAAAAGAAATATACCGTTCTTTGTTCATTTTCTAATTACTATTTTTATCCAACGTGCCGTACTACTTTATTGTAGCACGAGCACAGCAAGAAAGAATATTTCGTCATTGGTTAATGGTCGCATCGACATGATTATTAAACTTTTATGTTAAAACAATTGAGGACTCAAATTAGGCAAATATTGGTATCAGTACTGTGAAGTTCGCCACTGCCGAGAAAGCTGAGAACGCAATCAACGGATCTGTGGTTGGAGATGAAGTTAATGCTATCCTGTTTCGTTTTCTCTAACAAGCTCAAATTACCCTGCTGCGGTATACGACGATGTCAATTATGAATATGATCTAACAAGATCTTAGTTTGCTTTTGAGTCCATCTGTTAAAATACACTTTCAAGCAACTGCAGTTCGAGTAGACATAAGATTGGTAGAACAAATTAGTGTCACATTTGTGACAATTGCTGAAAATGTTCGTGGGATTACACTGCTGTCAGTAAAACGTTGCAACCCCTGATGAAGTCTAGAGGAAAGTGTTAACATTTTCACTTGCATTTGTTTGCGTCCTTATTTACTATTTTCTCAGTTGTGAAACTGAATAGCAACTGTGTTCGTTGTCGGTAAGCTTTAATTTCTTCGTCAAAACTGATGAAAATCCTCATTAGTTGTTGATTATTCTTAGGACGATGAAAATACAAATTGAAGAAAAAGTGAAAGATGTGAAATATAGTGTATTGTCTAGGCAGTATGTCTTAGGCTTCCTGGCATAATATAATTGATAGGCAGGATGTATGTGTTATGTTCATGATAGACAAAGTCCTTGATTTGAAAAGGTACGTCCGAAATACGTGCGCGACTATCATCTTAAGAAAATAGTTCTTGAAGCCATACTTCTAAAGTGTATTAGAAGCAACTCAACTAATATCTGATATGCCATTAAAACGTGAAAACGCTCCTATTCTGTGGCGTTTTTGACACAGAAGCACTAAAATTTAATGCTCAAGATATACAAAAAATATTAACATACCTATTTTAAGTGACAAGACACATTATATTCTCTTACATCTCTCACGACCTTCATGTCAGATCAGGTTTTCATAAGGCTTTCAAGCATCAATAGTATCTAAATGTGCCAGAAAGATTATGCATTATTATGTTATTCAAAGTTTTTCCCATGAAATATACAGACCTTATGAGCAAAGCACAGAAATAAATTTAAAGAGTGTACTAATTGAAGATATTAATAGTAAAAACTATTTCTCCTAAAACAAAAATAAACCTACAAACGCTAATATTATATTGGCGATCTCATATATTTTTATCCTCTTCTGCAGAGCTTTCAGTCTTATGATTTCACTTTGTTTTGCATTGACCAGGTATTCGTAATTTTCAGATATGTGCATTAGACAAATTCTAGGAAGCAAATTATTGTGTAAGGGTAATATTTGTAGCTACCAAGGAAACACCATGGTATTCAGATTTCCTCTGAACTTATTCTTCGTTCTTCGTCTTAGCTTCTATTATTGGTTTATTTGTATTGGATCATATTTGACGACCTTATTACAGCCTTTAAATCTGGGTCTAAGTAGTAAAAATTTATTTTTAGCGACCATAAGACCATTGTACTAGGTGTAGTTTTAATATTTTATTGCATTTATTTAGAAAACTTTAGTAAAACAAGTTTGTTTTGTAACAATTGTTATATGAAGATGCTCGTCTGAATCAGATTCAGTGTATATAAAGTGGTTCGTTTGGTTCGATGACGTCCTATTATATAAGTGTCTGATGTAAACCAGGCTATATTTCCGATATACCCAAACCTCTGAAATGGAGAAAAAATCAAATACATCATATTAGCTATAATTATGAGTCATTAGCACAAATGGAACAATACGGCCAGCTATATTTTCCTATTTAAATAAATAACCCTGATTAATAACAGGCATCGGTTAAATAATGCACTACCTCTATTCACGTCCCATTTAATTTATTCACAATTTATGATATAATGTCACCGATATCTCAGTATTCTGTTTAGTATGTACACTGCAAGCACTTATGACTATCTTAACACAAAAAATACTTTATGAAGGTGTAATGTAATATAATAAAGCTTTTAAAGTTTTCAGGTGTACACCTGACTCGATACCGTCTAAAAAACTGACATATGCTATATGCGAAATGAAAACGGAATAAATAGGTCACGATATCGTGATATGTTCAACGTCTTTATCATGAAAATAATGCTTTGTTATGGCACTGCTGTAAATTAAAAACAAACTATAAAAGAAAAAGACAGATCAATATATATATATATATATATATATATATATATATATATATATATATATATATATATATATAGTATATATATATATATATATATATATATATATATATATAACGATTTTCAAGACGAGACCATATGAGGAATCAGACTACCTAGGAGGAGCGGCAACGATTGTTGGAAAAAGTCCACATTAAACAATGCAAAACAAATCGCAGCTAAACACACAATGAGACTGCACATGATATATCCAATCCCATTCTCCGAGATTGAAATGTCGTTTACGTTGAAAGCAATTTAGAAAACGTGACTATCGCTTACCCAGAGGAAAGAAACGGAAATGCGGACACTACAGTGAAGCGTTCTGTGATTGTCAATCTTTCTTCAATAGGTTGATGCTAGACACAATCTCTCGAGCAATCACACTTGTGGGAAAATGATCCATTCTTCATCCAGTCCACTAGCTGAAAATGAAAATTGCGAAATGGAAATTTATCCCTTCAGATAAAAACCCCACAAATTGCACAAGAAAAAGAGAATCATGGCATTCAGTATCATATAATTCATCCCAATTATTAAAAGAAAAAAAAAATTTACTTAGAGAAACGTCAGAGCGAAGCTAAAATAACGAGACATTTTAAAAGTAACTTTTAACGAACGATATTTTGTAAAATGAGGGAAGTTGGTCTAGCGAATTTATTATAAATTACCGTAGCTGAAATGCAAGATAAAATGTAATGCAATCGGATACGTCTTCATTATTATCTTGCACAAACATCTACCTACATGAATTTATCAACTACACTGAAAATATCACAATACATTTTGAATATTAAAAACACAGATAATTACTTTGAGTACTTTACATCACATCATCCTACAGCGACATCTTCTGAATACACTCTGTTGCTATGGTGATATGTATCTAGCATTGGTATGATGGTTTCCAAAATTTTCGGAAGATTTGTTTAGATCAATACTAATTAGACTGAAGTCATTTTTCGGTTCTGCTTCACTTTCATGGACAGCTTGTTTGACCTGGCTTATCATGTCTTGAATAAATGTCTGATAATTAGCAAATTTTAACTGTTACAAATATAAATACGATTCGAAATATCACAAATTTCTAACTGCTACAAAAAGGCAAATAATCACTTACTCGAATACTTTAACCTACTGCAACCAATATCGTGCGCATCATACCTAGAGATAAACAATCGTTATGCCTTTGCTGTGATTTATGGTTTGCTTACTAATCATTTTAGATTGCTGTGATAAGCTGAAGCAATAGATGGCTCCAATGGATATATTTTAAAATTGCATAAGTATTATCCTTTCCAGCGAAAACGCATGTCTCATGATGTGTTAGGACTCAATGGTCTTAAACTAAATAACAGAAAATAGGAAAACCAATAAATTTAGTAAAGTTCGACAAATAATGTAGAATATAAAATACAACGTTTAAAAGAACTTAAAATAATTTGAATTAAACCCCAAATAGTGCAAAAAGGTATATCATTAGTAAAAAATTATGGAGTATTCCGAATAAATTCTAGTGGTGTTGCGAATGAATTCCAATCTTGAATGTGCGATGTTTCAATAGCCTGAAACAATGTTGTGCTAACACTATTGATGTATCACAATGATCTAATCCAAAATGTCTCTATATAAATTCACAATAATCCCATAATAGTGCTTTAGTCCGAAAGTATTAAGAAGCACTTTGTAATTCCAATGAATTGTTTAAATAAATAAATCTTCTCATACTAAAACTGAATACAATTTGAGAGGTTAAGATAGGAATAAATAATTCTCATGTAATTGACCTTAATATGAAAACCTAAAATAGCAGTAACAATTGTTTATTCAGTAATTTAGGCCACCAGCCCATATTACAAAATACAAGTAAATATAATGTGCGCCATGGTTTAAAGAAGTTAAATATGGTGTTCATCATGAGTATAGATACATAATTTACAAAAATCTGTGTATTATTTTATAAAGATGTTACTACCTCTATTATTCACCATTCGTTTGAGTTTTCAAAGATTGCCTAAAACGAAAAGCCAAACTGATGTAGTAGGAAAGATTTCTTATAATTAATATATTGCTATAACTCATTAGGGATACACATTTTTCTACAGACAGAAAGAAATAATAAACTTCATTAAAGTGTTTCTTTCTTATAGGGTCGTAAGCTGGACAAACACAAACAAAATGGAATTCATCTTCTACCAAATAAACATTATTTTCCAACATAGTTCACTATACATATTATTTTTCTCATTCCAGCTATGACTACCTGTCCTTATTTTCAGCGTATGCGCTGAGCATCTAAATTTAGCAAGTAATTTCCTAAGAAAATACGATAACCCACACGAGAGGTATTTTCAGTCATAATTCGGTTTTATACATGCTATAATACTTACATTTATGTGAGTTGTTAATATCACTTTACCAGTTTTGTAGTGTTGAATCCTTAATTCTTTTCAAAAGTATTGCGAAAAATTGTTTTTCGTCTCCAACATCTTGATTTAGTGAAACATACCCAGCACCGAAACGAAATAACATGTCTTTAACTTTGGTAGCCCAGGTGACACGGTTAGTTTCATCTAATCTTTTCAACATTAAACAACATTGGTGTGGGTATCGAGTTAAAGGCATTCTTACGACCTTCAACCAGTATTTAATGCAACGTAAAAATACAAGGTACAAAATAATAATTCAATTCCATCTTCATTAATATTGTTATATATTTGAGAATATTCAGGGGAGATGTACGTGGATACCATGATTATATCTTTATCAGGATGCATAGTTGATGACTTAATTATAAGAAGCAGAGCTACACAGTCATTAAAAGTATCAAATACTGTTTTTACAAAATCTTTCATTACGACAGCTTTGCGCACAAAAACGGTGACACCTCCCGAATTTCTACCTCTACCCACCTTTTTACGAACACAACTATAAGTGATATAATCTTGAAGAAAATTGTCAAATTCATCTAATGATTTTCCCCAAGTTTCATATAAACCAATAATATCAAATTTCTTGCAGTAAAGAAGAAAATAGTTCTGGTATTCATGCTTTGTTAAGCCCTCGATATTCCACGAAAGAATGCTTAGGTCAACATAGGGGTGATGGACATTCTGTAAAGCATATGGGCGTTGGCCTGTGACCTACGTGTTTTGCAGGATTCCTTCGAATGAAGAAGGGATGTCTCCTGCGCTGAGATTCCTTCTGTCGTTTCTGTAGTGTTTCCATAAGAAGCATAAAAACCAAAGACACAATAAGAAGACTAGGGTGAGGGTAAAATGTTTCCAGATCGTTCAAAGTTATAAACAAGATCAGGTCTATTACCAAAATTTTAGTAAGAAAAGAATATGGCAAACATTAGGTAGATCAGGAATTCACGAAGTGAAAACAAATGTCCTGCGCTCAAATCCAAGTAAACATGTTTATCTACAAGTAATAATTATCTTAAAATATTGTCTGCAATCATAGACAAAAATTAGCTATGAAATCAGTTGTTTACAAAAAAATGACATTATTTATGTATCCTCAATCTCCTACCTTCAGTCATGGATAAAGGTCAATCACACAATACCAATTAAATATACATAACAGATGAATCGTCTCTCTGTACTGAAAGACTGTGGAAAATGCTACAGTCAATATAGCAAGATCATAAATATCATTCCAAAGTTAAATTTTAAAAATTAGTAGCAACTTTAGTGATTAAGAAGCATTATGTGATACCTCTAATAGGATTTATAATTGGCAATAAAAACAAACTAAATACATCGCGCTTCAGGTTTGTAAAGAAGCATGAACGAAACCCATATACAGACTACAATAGGCTGATAAGGAAAGCAGCAAACCCAGACTCTAGAAAAATGTCTACAAACTGATGAGTACATTTTCATCTGTGTTAACTATAGGATCGTTTAATTTAGAAAGAATAATTCCATTTCCATGTTCATTAATTCTTTTGCATCATGAGGTAACATGTTCATGATTTAAACTTTATAAATGCCAGCAAAAACCTTGTATCTATAACCAATGGGACAGGGCAAGAGTGTCAATTTTTTTTTACACCAGTGTTAAATTAATTTGTTTAAATGATGTTAACACTCTTTTATCACGCAAGCCATTGGAGGCTGTGAACACTGTAAATTTTCAATAGACCCATTTCAAGAAAATATTGCAAAAGTATACAGCCAACTCAATAATTTGTCCTTAAGATTGAATGATTTTAAACTGAGTGAAAGTGAAACTTTATAACCCAGTTTTGTGGAATTAACACTCTAGAACTCAGTAATGTACTTGAAGAAAATATATGATAAAAGAACCCAAATACAAATGACAGATGCTGATAGTCTTCTGCACTCTGTATAACAGAGAAATTTTACCAAAACATGCTTGAGAACATTAATTTATTCGACACGTCGGATTCTCCAAAGGATCAATTTCGTCATAGTCATAAAACAAAAATCTGCTGAGTAAAACGAAAGATGAAACAAACGGGTGTACTTGTTTCTGTGTGTGCCTTAAGATCAAAAATGGTATTCCCTTGTATATAATAAAAAAGGAGACAAGAGAACCAGTGTTATTTTTAAAAAAACTACTGTTTGAAGCCTCTGAAGCTCTTTCCAATGTTAGCTTGGAACGTGGCCATTCCCATCAACAGTTTTGCAATAACATTATCAAAACCACTCATTGGTGTTCCTATGGCACAAGGTACTGGATACCTCATAATTCATACCGACTGGCTGTTGGATATTACACTAGGCTTGCGTTGAAGTTGATGGTATGGATTTGAAAGGTTTGCTCCGGTTGTCGTGTGAAAATATGGTACTTGATTGACGTGGAGCTGGAGGATCTGCCATATTCTGGTTGAGAGTTGGTATGTGATGGCATGTGGAGTACGATTAACAAAATATATTATATATTTCTCATTATAGAAAATCAGCTGGCATGGTAACAATTTGTAAGGAGATTAATCTGTGTGTGTGTGTGTGTGTGTGTGTGTGTGGACATTTTAGTCCCTATTTTAATTAGCGATTGACTTTGTGCACATTAATATCACGACAGAATATAAAATTCAGCATGAAATTGTATCATCATTAGTGCAGAAACACTTTCAAATGATTATAAAATTACAGGTAGATTACGGATAGATGTAATAAGTCATCAGCATACGCTATTTTTATCTGGTTTCGAAGTAAGCACCCGAATCTTACATTTCGTTTTAGTGGCTGTTACGTTCGGTTTCCCTGTTGCATTTGAATCGAGATGGAGTGCTGTCCATCTGAGCTATTACTTCGGTGTGAACCATCTGTATACATGTATTATCAAAACACGCGCAATGATCCGGATAGCATATCTTATAAAAGAGTAGACTTTGATATAGCACTTCGTCCTAACGCAACAGTACCGCTGTCAAATTTACCAAATCTTACTGTTGTAGGTGTGCATAATTGGAATTGCTCATGTTTGTTGATCTTATAGACTTCATCCTGATTAGTAATCAAGTATGTGAAAGTAATATATCGTGATTTGCACAAACCTGGTCTAGGTAAAAAAAAAAAATCACGCGGTAAAATTATCTCATAATCTGTAAGTTTTTTAAAAATAGAAACTCTGCTTATCAAAATACGTATAAATTTCCTATAGATTTGATTCGGATTTACTTTTTATATATAAAATAATATAGATTCAAGCCGTGGCTTAATAATTAAGAAAATATTAAAAAATGAAAATCACGATGATTATATGTAAAAGCGTACATGGCTATTATCTTTCAGATATCAGTTACCAACGCTATTGGTTTCATCAAAACATCAAAACAACGTCTGCCGTATTGACCATGAGTTAAGATAACAAGAAAATATAAAATGTCGAATACACTGTACATTATCGACCACAGCAGACGATATAATCCCATTAGTAACTACAGCATACGATGTATCCAAATGAGCCAATATGGAGAATATGGTATATATAATGTATTTATATCACTTTAGTGTTAATGATGGGAATAAAATTTTATTAACTAGAATTATTATAACATTTATTTTAAAGCTTAAAAAGAAAGAAGTGTCTTTCCCCAAGGAGCTATACAGTTTCTGATGAGTCTCTATCCCAAACACTTGGAGGAAGTCATATATACTTGAACAAATTTTAAGAGGGGTGGTCAATGTATTGGAAGATGAAGAGGATGTGAATGATTTTATATACTTGTATACTTATATGTAATTGCTTCAGATTAATCCACTTTGTGTAAAAGGTTACAGTAGAAAAAAGGAGAATGAGATAAATGTTAAACAATGTTAAACAATTCTTTTGTTTATTATTTGCATCTCCTTTTTAATATATATATATATATATATATATATATATATATATATATATATATACTATACTATATATATATATATATATATATATATATATATATATATATACTGTGATCGTTGTTTATTCACAGAAGCGCTTTTAAACATCAACATTTCCCTTGAAACTCTATGTTAGGGGCATGTTAGGAGGGTTATTAGAGCTCAGAGAAGGAACGCTCATGGAGAAATTCCTACATTTAATTTAGGTTCACTCATTGCATCGCCATCATCATTACCATCCACTTCATCATCTTAGTCATCACTGATCTCGCCGCGGACCCATTTAATATTGAGAGGCACACTTTACAAGCACTCCGAGCACGCTCAGTCAGCCAGAACCTGCCATTGTTGAACTAGAAGGCATCTTAATAACGCATTGAACTCGCTCCATGCATTTGTTGTTTGTTTTGTGTCTTGTTTTAATTTATCTTGGTTTTTTGAACTAAGTTTTTATGCCCATTCACGTTTTTAAAAGAAACGCTTGCTCACGCAAATAAATTGTGAAACTGAATGTGATTGTGCTTTCAATTAAGCTAATGTTTTTAAAGTCATTTGATAAATGTTTAACACTTTCGTATCATCCTCGAAAATATATTCTGATAAGCATTTGTACCCAATTATAGCGAGAGCTTGATCACATGTGCATTCTCTGATCGTGAGTATAATTTTTTTTGCGTTTTAAATAGACTGGATTTGTTGTCATATACTCAGTGAGGAGCATAATTATATGTGTATTTGTACGTATATTATATGTATATTTGTATGTATATATTTGTTAATATAACGCGTTCCATGTATATTATATGTTTTTATGTCAGTGTAAACTTGTGTAAAAGGCAAACCAGAATAGCTTATGATGATATATCACCCGAAGCTTTCATATAATTATCAAAACTATTAATGCGGTTCTTTTATAACATCTCTACAATTACTTTCTGATAATTACTTCTTTTAGATCTTTTTAAGAGAGCTTCATTATCTATGATTTTATCTTTTGTTCAGGAGATTAGATTTTGTATCATATCCCGAAAGGGAAGCTT
>JAECUM010049909.1:0-16540 GCA_016617855.1 Megalonaias nervosa | reverse complement strand
AAAAAAAAAAATCGTCTAGGAATTCTCACGGAATAGATACTAAATTGAGGATTCATTGGTGATAGTGTTCCAAATTTGTAAATGAGAGGATCATTTCTGTCCAGGTGTTCTTGAATTGGTTTGTTGAATATGTCGACGAGGAAAGTGGTTGATCAATAACCGAATTCCTCACTGGAATGGGATAAATGATTTCTACCAAAGCTGCTTCCGAGGAAGCTTCGTGATCTAAAAGTGTAGCGTAAGGTAATTTGTCTGTGAAGTAAAATAAGGTGTTGTGGGAAAACATATTCTTAAAACTGTCACAAAGTAATGTTAAATACAATTAATTATTGATAGTTCGATTGTTCCGGTCTTCTAGGAGTCACTTGTGAAAGGAAATTGATTTTCCAAATGTACCATAGCTAGCTGCTGTTGTGACTGGAAACGTTGTTGTTTTGACTTTTGACGAAACTGCTGGTGTTGTGTTCGGTATATTTCAACGATGGAACGGGAAGAAAATAATGAATATAATTACTGAGTACAATAGTCGACAGTTGTTGATTTCTTTGTTGCAAACTAAACTTTCCAACTCCTGCATTGATGAAACAATACACCACAAAGATATGGCTGAAAACGATTATATGACTATTAGGGACACGTTCTCCACACCATTCCCCACAATGGTTTTGTTGTTCCTTAAAAGATAAATTCTGAGAAGGAGATGTAGCTTGTTCTTCAGCATTTTGCTCTTTTCTATGACTTTGAAGCAGTAATCGAAGCATCGTAACTGGTTGGATAGCCTTTCCCATGAACTTACATTTTTTGCCATCATGTTTTCCTACTTTACGTGTTTTTTGATTGAGAATGCCTTTGACATTGTACACATAATCTTTTTTCCACTAGTTGTAACTGGCGAGTAACAAGTTCATTTTTAACCCCTCTCAGTTCATATATTACAGTTTTTAGTTTTGTTTAATCAATGCCAACCAATTTCAGGTATTTATTTTGCTTCTTCTTCAATGATGTCTTAATAGTTGGAAGCAATTGCATCTAATGGAAATAATTGGTCCTTTTTGTTTGGCAATCATTTGAATATTATTTATTTTCCAAGAAATCTAATCAGTTCTGGAAAGGGTTATGCATGTCTGTCTTCCGCAAAAACTTAAACTTAATCCATACATATGCTTGTAGTTATAATGTGTGTAAGCAAGATTGCCCTTCTCATTTTACAGAGAGACAGAAATTGTTTTCTTAAGAAGAACAAACACTCCATGTAGGATGCCTAACTTCCTTCTGTCCATTCTGTCTGTTACATCTGAATGTTACTGTTTGCAATCTCAAACAGAAAATTGTACTTTCTCTCTCTTTCTCACTCTCTCTTTTTTCACAAGAAACAATTGCATCCAAACCAATATCATCGACCTGCAATTTAAAATCATAATTACAAATGAAATGAAAGGTATGAAATAAGAGTTGAATGAAATGAAATTGAAATTGAACATGAAAATTTAAACAACTAAATTTGAAAATGAACATAGAAAACGATATATAGAAAATGAAAATTGGATAACCAAATTTGAAAATGAAAATTGAAAATGAATATTAAAAAATTGAAAATGATAATTAAAAATGAAAATTGAAAAAGCAAATGTAAAAATCTCCCCCCAAAATATGAAGGTGAAAATGAAATGTAAATTGAAAGTTGAAAATTAAAATTGAATACTGTGGAATCGAATTTTTGTGAATATTGTCGCTATCTATTTTCTTTAGCACCAAGGAGTAGAATATCAATGGCAAAAGGCACTTCATTAAATCGTTTGAAGTCTAGTCTGACCCACAACGTTGTCAACCTTGTAAACACTTTCGTGTTTAATATTTTTCGATATTTGTAAATAAAGATGATAGGACTAGCTCCAATGATTACTCTGGAAAAATTGTTGATGTTTAAGTTAGAGGGACTGATTAAAAAAGCTTAATGTAAAGAAAAATTGTGTTGGATCGTCTTTTAGAACCAAATATTAATTTTGGGTATGCCCTTTGGCATTCTTTCTGTCGATATTTGTTTTCTAAGGGAGTTGTTTTCCTTCCCTTAGGTGACTCTTTAGAATTTTCATTAATTATTAGTTTTGGGTGTTGGTCATTCAAATTCTCATTTTGCATACGTATTGTTTACAAGGTTTACAGTTTTTAAAATATTTGTTTCGCAATTTGTAAATTTGTCCGGACATTTTTCAATTCTCTCCGTGTTTAGCATATTTCATTTATTCCTTTACTTGTTAAAATAAATTTGAAACTTTTCACTGTTAAAACTAACAATTTACGAATTTTAAAATGATTTTGTAAAACGTTTAACATTTGGGGTGTATTAATTTTCAATGTTCGATAAATTGTTAATTCATTTAGAAATGTTAGCATTACTTTGATTCAGACCATATTTTAAAATTGTTCTGGACATTTTTCAGTCTCCGCTAAAGTCCAGTATGAGTTTCGGAATTTTGGTACTATATTAAGTCTAGACCAACATTTTAACATTTTTCCCGATATATTTCAATCTACGCTAAACTCTGTTTAAGTTTCGGAATTTTGGTGTTAGTTTAGGTCCAATCCAACATTGTGACATTATTCAGGATTTAATTTAGTCTCTGCTAGCGTCTGAGACAGTTTTGAAAGCTTAGTACTGTTTTAAATTTGGAGCATTAATCTTCGCTGAAGTCTGTGACGGTTTGACAAGTTGAATTCTACATTTAGTCACGTCCGTTTTAATGTTATTATGGGTTGGTTCTCTTGATTAAAGCTATTTACAACATCAGTAGAATATATGCAAATTTACTGACACCTGCAACATATCTGAGGTAATGTTATATATATATATATATATATATATATATATATATATATATATATATTACCTACTTAGCAGCAGGTTACAACATGAGGCATCGTGTAGGGAGCTAGATAGTAGATGACGGTTGTTGATCACTACACACGGCGTGTTGATGGTATAGTGTGGGGCGTTGGATAGCAGATGATGGGGTATTAATCATTACACACAGCATGTTGATGGTATAGTGTGTTGTGTCGGATACTAGATGATTTGGTATTGTTCGCTTCAAATCACTGAGTAGTGATGATATACTAGTAGGTTTGGATAGCAGAGAACGGATTTGAGTTGGATTGCAGAATAAAATTTAAATTAAAACAAAATTATTGTTTGTCCCAAGAATAACCCGTCTTAGGCAGTCCGGCGACAAAATAAATCTATGTTAAATTGCCCTTGTCCCTAGACTGAAATATATCACCCTAAATTTCTAAGGCAATAGGGGACAAATTAAATCCCATGAATATTCTAAAGCCGTAAGAGGACAAATGAAATCCCAAATTAACTTCCCTTCTCATCAGAGTGACACTCACGTGTAAACCTACGGATAATTTAATACTGGATTTCCCCTTGTCTCCAGAATGACCCACGGCATAATGATAATTCCCGTATGTCCTAGACACTCCCATATTACTACTGATAAACGTATATTATCACAGAAATCTTGTCATGGGTGTGAAAAATATATACAAAGGTATATTAATCATTACACACATCGACTATGTTATGCGTGAACGAGATGACAACGATCTTCTAAACTGGTCGCTATAGCTTTTCATCTGGGCAGCCTGTGATATTGTGTACGTGCTTTTCTCTTTTCTCCACCTATCAACAATACCGTTCCTCTCAGAATTATGTGGATAACAAGGGCAAGTTTTCAAGCATTAGAAATGAACGAGTCTAGCGATTAATCATATTCTACAAGTACATGTTTTTAACCTACCGACAAGTGATTTTTTTGCTACGTAGAACTGAAACGAAAGATCAACGAGTTCATAGCTTTTCTTACGGCGTTTAAGGCTAGTAAAACTGACATGAGACGTAGTAGCCCCCCCCCCCGAAAAAACTGTTATTCATCCCTAGTTTAAAACAATCTTCAAAGTTATATGTACCCACAGAATTGATGGCTAGAAGTTTCTTTGTTGTAGGAGGAAAGAATCTCAGAAGAATTTCCTTGAATAAATATCAAAACTATTTTTTACATATTATTTATTGTAGATTCTCTATCTCTCTCTCTCTCTCTCTCTCTCTCTCTCTCTCTCTCTCTCTCTCTCTCTCTCTCTCAGATGACCAAGGTACATTTGTAAGGTGAAAATGTAGATTATAGAGCATTTTTACACGCCATTCATAGTATTTGTAGTGTCTTTAAAACACGGTCTTCATAGGGAATTACAAATCTGGATTTAGTAAATTGTTGACCGTGTATTGTCTTTAAATATGGCTTTGATGGATGGCAGAGCATCCGGTTTTAGTATGTTTATTTGGATCTGTGTCTGATGATATTTATAGCGTTTAAGATGACTATTCTTTAGGACGTAAATTTAATGCATTTATAGATCTATATGGGGTTCCATAGAAAATATGCATTTTTGGTAAGAGCGTTTTTGGGGCATTTGTTTCCTTTAGAAGCCACAGACGAATATATGCTATTGTGAGGCGCGATTATAATTTTTGCTATAGAAAATATATGATTTTCGGACATATTCTCTCTTCAATACAGCATGCACTACTTCCAGAATGTGTGTTTCTTTCCTTCATGGTTTCATTTTGCGCTTCATGCTGTAATTTAAATGGTTACTATAAATGAATCACTGTTGGCAGCTTATTTCAATTTCCGTGTCACAAATATAGAAATGAAATGGAAATAAAAATGGAGATTATTTATTTTGTATCTTGTATATCTTGAAATGGTACCCATGAATTAAATTCTGGACCATTACCCATGAATTAAATTCTGGACCATTACCCATGAATTAAATTCTGGACCATTACCCATGAATTAAATTCTGGACCATTACCCATGAATTAAATTCTGGACCATACCTTTAGTATTTAACAAACACTTATTTCAATTATAATCGGGTTTTAATTTGTTTTCAATTTTGAATACTGTAGGCTTTGTTTTTTGTTGTGATTCTTGCTCATACTGGATTTCTTCATTATTTTAATCGTGAAAACCTTTTATTTCATGCACAACTGAGTCTGAATAGCTGATAGATGTTTTTGAGAACAATTCTTCAATCAGTGAATGATGATATTTTGAGTGAAATTCTTATGTTTTGTATAGTTAATTTGTATTGTTTTTTTAGTTCTTTAGCAATGATTATAGGTTATTTATAATTGTATTATGGAGTTGACCTTGTCCAAAGTTAAGTTCACTGTGCATCTGACTTGGGACATTGACGTTTTTAATTTATAAACAAATAATACATAGTTAATGTTTTTCACTGAGTGTGGGTGAATTATTGGGATCATGTTTAATTTCTTCTGGGTCTAGGATAATGGAATTCCTTCATGAAGAATCTGTTGCGCCTGATGTTTCCCATGTTCTTTATCATAATTATGTAATAGATTGTATCTGTTTACAACTTAAAAGTTTATGGAAATGAATTTTGGACCTACATCATGGCTCTACATTTGTATTTAGATTTCTATATAATCTTTTTTACTGCAAAAAGTATTCACTCTTGCGATGTCAAAAGCAGAATCATTTGTACATTTGTGTTCAGTTATTTTTAATTCTGGTAATATTGCTTATTTAAATTATTATTCACTGGAATTACAAAGTGCTCAATAATATTCATTGACAGAATCATTAATTTGGAATTATATTGATTTCAGACAAGAACATCTTGGATTATATTATTGGGATTCATCAAAAGATTGTTGGCACACGTCACAGTCCACTAGAGGCACATCAACACATTCAGAGTTGAAGCTTTCTTTTGAACGCCACTAGAATATAATGAAAATTTTATTCGATAGGATTGATGACATAACTTGTTGGGTTATTCGGATTTAATTCACACTGTCGTAAGCTCTATTCAAAATTTCACTTTTAATTTAAGGAAGAATTTGAATTTTTTTTTAATTTTGCAAAACTTGTTGGTTTTCTCTCTCTTTTGTTACTTAGTTTAACACCACAGATTTGATTGGTAATCGATACCTTTTCGCCTATTTTGTATTTTGGTTTTCTTCTTTCAGAAATATAATAGCCATATAGTTTCATATGAGCAAATTTTTCATTTTCTTCTTTTCTTACTATTTAAAATTTAGATGTGGGCGTTGTTCCTGGGAAACAATGTCACGTAGCTGACTGTTTTGTTAACACCTTTACCATGTGTCCATGGTAACGGCTATCTTTGGCCTATACATAATACACCCGGTAAAAGACTTACAGCAATACCAACAAGTAGCCAACCAATAAACTCACCTATTGTTCTATTTAAATAATATTTCAATGTTTGATTTATTATTGATTACTTGTGTGTTATGTTTTGATACATGAAAATGAAATTCTAGATAGAGACTACAGAAATCAGCTATATTTATTGAACTTCCTTTTCTTAACATTCTGTTATTTATTGGTTGTTTCTTGTAGCATCATACAAGCCAGGCTAACATTCATAGTGTTAGGATTAAAAACACAGTGTCAGGCTCGTAAAAGTAACAAAATAATTTATTTCACCAGAATACAAAGTGAAAATTTACAAACAAACTTACAATATGTGAATAAAATCCCAGATAGTCCTAAACATCACATGTAAAGAAGTATAGAGTATTCCGAAAAATGATTTTCATTGGTGTTCCGAAAAAGATCCATTCTTCAAAGTGCTGATGTACCAGTAATCTGGAATAGTTCTGAATTACTAACAGTCTTGATGCATCACAGTGATATAATATAAATTGTCTCTCTAAATGAATTCACAATAATCCCCAAAATAGATATTTAGTCCGAAAGTATTATTGAGTACTTTGTAAACCTGGTAAATATTTTTATTAAATAAATCCTCTCAAATTTTAATTGAACAGCTCTAACATTGATTCCTCTAAAGACTATATTCAAATAGGAATTAGTAATTCTGATGCAAACCACTTTATATACGTCTCCACCTGACCTTTGTCGCAATAATCATTTTCGGAAAATACTCTGTCATCTTAAATTTCTATCACAATCATACACAAGAATAGGTCCTTTTAATTAAATTTTAGCAAATTACCTGGAAAAGGGCAGACAGACCATATTATTCAAAGTGAATACCAATGTGCTGAATTCAGATCTAAGTAAACATGTTAACCTCAACATAATAATAATCTTAAGATATAATCTACAAACATAGACGAAAATTATCTATTTCATATGTTATTTATACAAATAAAATGACGTGGGCCAGGTAGGCCCAAACCCCTACCCTTAGTTATGGACAAAGGTCAATCACAAAATACAAATGAAAGCTCCAATGCCATCGTTTTTCATAAATTTCACCATTCCTCAGATTGAATCTAACTAAAGCTTGGAATGAAGAAAATCATTTGTTAAAAAGAACTATCTTAAATAAACCGTTCTTGAAATTACCAAGATATCAGGTTTAACAGATGTTTCGATAATCAATTTAGAAACAAGAGGTGTCATCCCTTTATTAAGTCTCTCTTAAATCCGTTCTTTCTTTGGAATCACTTCAAAAGTAGTGATATGATACATCTGAAAAATCCCTGTTTTGACTTGTCTGACAACAACAACAAATTGAAAACAACAAATCAGATGATGCTCTGGAATACTTCGTAGGACGAACTTGGGTTGAAGACAAACCCGGCTGTTGCGGATTTCCATATTAATTGTTAAGCATACGACACGGACTTGTAAAAATTAATGTACGTCAGTTGTAGCTTTAAAGAAACTACTCGTGAATGCTAAGCCAAGTAATGCATCAAATCTTGTGTTTCAGCTTTCGACTCAAATCGATTGACCCATGGATGTCATCAGTTAACATCTGATTAATTCTTACACATGTGAAAAATGGCCGGGTTTCTCAGTTTGAGGAGGAAATTACATGGCTCATACTGTGATAAAACGTGGATATTATCTGGTTTTATTACCAATATCTTTCAGTATTCACTATAATTCAGGTGATTTGGCATATTCGAATTTTTGCGTATTAAGGTGACATAAGGGTTTTAAAATATACAGCATCATGATCGTCCATAGGCTGATTGGGCAGATTTTGCCCAATCGGGCACCGCGTTTACAGGGGCTCCGCGCGCTAGTCGTTTTAAAAATATATCTATAGAGAGAAAGTAGTATTAAAGCAATGGAAAATTATTTTAAGTTCAATATCATATGAAACTTGTATAAAAGTTTATTTCCAAATACCTTGCTCACAGGGTGCCCCGCCAAAATGGTCCCAGTCGGACTCCGCGTTTGCTAAAGTCGGTACTGCATAACATATCATCATCATCATCATCATCATCAATCGCTTAACCCAACAGATCGTTGGGGCACCACAGTTGATTTTACAACCAATTCTCTCCATCTATCCCTGTTCTCTACTACCCTTTGGAAATCTCCAAATCCCATGCCTGTCCATGTTAACTTAATGTTGTCTTCCCACCTCTTTTTCTGTCTGCCTCTTCTGCACCCTCGCACTGTGCCTTGCAAGATTGTTTCTGCCAGTCCAGATGATCTTGAGACATGACCATACCACTTCAGTTTGCGCCTTTTTACAGTGGTCAAGAGGTCTTCGTAGGGTCCAATAGCTCGTTGGATCCTGTAGTGGACTTCTTCGTTGGTTACATATTCATTGTATGAGATGCCCAAGATCTTTCGGTAGCATCTCATTTCGAAAGTTTGAATCCTTCTTTGTAGATCTGATGTGAGTGTATGTGTTTCACAAGCATACAGAAAGATGGATATGACAATCGAGCGCATCAGTCTTATTTTGGAACCAAGAGCAATGTTGGTATCTTTCAATATTGGTCTCAGCCTTGTTATTGCTGCTGTTGTCTGGGCAATCCTGCAAAGTAGTTCTGGTTTGGAGCCCTCATCCCAAGTACTTGAAGCTTATGACTCTTTCTAGCTTCTGTCCACTGACCTTTATTTCTGCACTGATGCCATTGGTGTCGTTTGTCATCAGTTTGGGTTTTTCGGCCAGAATCTCCATACCATATGCTTTGGAGGTTGTGTCGAGGCGCTCAACCAAGTCAGTTCGTTTTCATCTCCTGCTAAGCCATGACCACAGGATCACTGCTAAGACATCAATATCATCTGCGAAGCGAAGGCTGGCAATCGTTCTTCCTCCTACAGTGATCCTGTGGTCATGCAAGGCATCCTCCATGATCCTTTCCAGGAAATTGTTGAAGAGTATAGGTTACAGTATATATCCCAGTCTGAATCCAATCTCGTCTGCTGCCATTGATGAGGACAGCACTGGTGGCTTTATCATAGAGGTGTTCAAAAACCTGCACCAGGTTTGAGCTGATGTTGTACTTCCTCATAGTTGCCCGTAAGACCGCATGCCATACCCTATCAAGGACCTTTTTGAAATGTATAATGACGTGGTATAGATTATGCTGATGCTGAAGGTGTGTTTCGCAAAGGAGTCTGAGACTGAAGACTTGTTCTGTGGTGCTCCTTCCTGCTCTTCAATAATAATTTTCTCTGCTTGAGGTTTTAGTCTGTTGAGATTTATCTTCAGCATTACTTCACTCGTGTGACTGATCAGACTGATGATTCTGTAGTTTTGGCATAGCTGAAGGTTTCCTTTCTTGGAGAGCACAATGGCCATGTGTTGAGTCCATGTGGTGAGCTATTTTCCTGTCTGCCATATCTTGTTGCAGATTGTTGTTAAGACTGTGGCTATTTCTTCTTCTCCTACTTGAATGAGTCCTGCGGTATGTTGTCAACGCCAGCTGACTTTCCTTTCTTTAGTGACCTAACTGCAATTTCTACTCCTCAGGAAGAATTGGGTTGTCATCATTTTCTTCTCCCTGAGGGCGATTTAGTACTGCTGGATCTTCTTGAGTTTTATGACTGTACAATTCTGAGCAGTATTCTATACATAGCTTGAGGATCTTTTGATCTTCTGTGAGGCATTTTCCTGATTTGTCTTGGATGGTGGTAGTTTTCCTTTGTTTATGGGCTTTGAGATCTTTCACCAGTTGATATGCCATTTTGCTGTCATTTCTACTCAGACTGTCTTCGATTTTGCAGCACTATCTTTCTATCCAGGATTCTTTTGCCTTTTTCACGCTTTTTCTGATCATGTTCTTTCTCTCTCTGTATTTTCTAGCTCCTTCATGATCTCTTTGTCCTTTTTGCAGGTCTCTTCTTTTGTCACATAGTTCAAGGACATCTATTGTGACCCAATGTTTCTTTGTTCGACGATATTAGTCAATGATCTCGCTGGCTGAGCGAGTCACAACTATGTTGAATGCGGTTGTTAAGGACTCTAAGTCGGTGTCTTGGCTGTCCAGGGTTATGAAAGGTGCAAATTTACCACCTATCATTGCTTGAAAGGCTTCTGCGACTTTTGGATCTTTCAATTTTCAAGGTCAAATCTGATTCTTGGTTGGTTAGGCTTTTTTTAAAATTATTTTCAGGTGGAGGCAAAACGTTCACATTAATAAATCATGGTCACTTCAAATATCTGCTCCTGGGTAACTTCGTGTTCTGGCGATATTCAGTCCTGTGCGGTTTTTTCAATAAGATATAGTCAATCTGGTTGTGATGTTGTCGACGTTGTCCATTCGGACTGTGCCAAGTCCATCTTCTAGGTGCTTTGTGAAGGCGGAACGTTTCGGCTAGAACAAGATTGTTGTAGGCGGCAAACTCCAAGAGTCTGTGTCCTCTTTTATTTGTTTCTGCATTGCAGAAGAGTCCACAGGTGATTTGCAAGTTTGTCTGTTAATCAACTCCCACCTTTGCATTCCAGTCTCCTTGTACAAACATAATATCCTTCTTGGGTGAGTTGCCAATCAAATCTTGCAGTTGGTTAAAAAAAAATTCACAAGTTTGTTGTCATCATAGTCAGATGTGGCTGGATAGGCCTGTATGATTGTGATGTTGAAGGGAGTTGCATTCAGGCGGATGGTAATGAGCCTGCTTGAGACTGGGCAGTAACCCATAATTCTGCTCACAATACTATTGTGGACAAGAAATACAACGCCATGATTGTGTTTGTCCCCTCTTCCTCTGAAGTAGAGCTTGTGCCCTTCATCTGTTGTTATTTCGCCAAAGTTGTTCAAGCGCACTTCGCAAAGACCAATAATGTCCTAGTTGTACCTCTCCAACTCAACTCCCATAGCCCTCAATGTTCTAACTGTCCATGTACCGAGGATGATGTTATTTCTCCCACGGATCTTGGTAGTGGGGGCACCAGTAACATACTTGCCACCTCCCTCCTGGTGTGCAGCGAAAGGCGCGGTCATTGTTGACCCGGGCTGCGACTAATCCGGTATGGAAGACTTGGTTGTTGTCTTCGTGTGATGTGTCAAGGGCAAGATACAGCATGGCGAAGCCAGTCCCTCTCCAGACTCGATGACCACAGCCGAAATCCACTGATATAATTTTGAACGCCCTGGTCGTTAGCACATGGTCGTTGAGCTCATCCTGGAGCCCTTCCGCCCTGGCCGTTGACTTCATCAATGAAGACGTCCACCCAGTGATGATGTGCTATCATCACACCATTTTCACATAGGAGGAAGACTCGTGGGGGTGGGAGCGTTTTATTCCATCCCGTACGGATCCAATGAACCCGTACCACTGCCCTCGCATAACACATATTCATGGACAAAAGTCAACACACAATACGAGTTAAATATAGATACGATTATATAGAAGAAAAATACTCTTCTCTCTTCCTTAAGTATGCATTTCATTTTTGTTTAGGACAACTTTTAATAAAGGAAAGAAACTAATAAATAGTAAATGGTTTTCATACACGTTGTGGTACCTTTATTCGTGGAATATAGATGCGTTGCCAAATAAGCTCTTGACACACATATTGCCGTTACATATACATCCTAAACGATACATTTGTAAGCAATGCGCTCAAGGAAGAGAAGATTTTTTGTTTTGCAGCATTGTTTGAATGATGTGTACATTTCCTCTTGGTTAACTTCATTACCTCTGATAATTATTTTAGTTTTCATTTAAAAATTTTATGTTTAGCACTGACTCGCTGTCAAAAATCTTGCAAGACTTGCCCCAGAAGAGACAATTTATGTAGTTCATGATCATTTTCTTCATAAACATGCAGTGCATACACTTTGTCCATTAGTAATAGCAGAATATTAATACTGTGTATACAGAAGAATTACAAACTTTCAGATCGTCAACAACGAACGCTATTTTGTTTATGTATCAGCAAAGTGGGGGAAGCTAACTCAGAGCTATTTATAATTTGAAAATTATTCTTTATTCTTATGATTTATCTTAAAATTAGCAATATTTATTGGATTTCATATGAGAGAGAGAGAGAGAGAGAGAGAGAGAGAGAGAGAGAGAGAGAGAGCGTTCAAACTATACAGCACGGTTTAATAACTTCACCGGCCAAGGAAATAAGTTGTTTTGTGATACATTTATTGTCAAGACGAAGAGCGAACTGGCACCGGATTCTTATTAAGAATCTCCACAATGGTTGGCATGAAAAAATATAACAGTAAGAAAGATTATTACAAATATGTCTGTTCCAGTGCGTAATGCTCCAACTCCCCTTTATTTTATGGTACACAACACTACTACTAACTTTTGCACCAAACTGAAGTTACAGGTCCCGAAACGTAAGAATTGCACGAATTGTGCCTGCTCCGAAAAGGTTATGAACACCTACCATTTCTCGGTCTTCATGCGACTGTAAGAACCTTCCTTCATTAATTTGAGAACACTGGTAGATGCAACGATAAATTTCTGCTTAACATTCATTCAAATCAACTCTTGGTGTCTTGTTTCCTAAGAATTACATATGTATCTGCAAACATCCAATCAAATTTAAATCCGTCAGTACAAATTCGCTACCTCCTCAGTGAAGAGCACTTTTGTGGCACATGTAACTCAAGGGATTGTAAGTTATTATTTACAAACTTTTAGCAATTAAATAAACTGAATAAATTCATACTCATTACTCATTTTATTTTTTCCTTGATAGAAATGGAACGTATTGTTTTAATTTCTTTATTATATAGTAACTTTTATATATCTCTGTACATACAAGCAAATTGTAGGTGAGCATACAAAAAGTCGCGCAATTCTTACCTTTCGGGGCAATGTACCTTAGTTTGTTATAACATTGAAAAGACAACATTGGCATGATGAATAGAAGAGTATATCAGGAATATAATGGACAATCGTCTCTGGCTGAATGCCTTCTTGTACATGAATAGCAGCCTAAAATCGAGGATCAGGTGTAGAAGGGAGTGCTTGGAAGTTACTTACCATGTCTCTTATATAGTACGACCGGTGTCTGGACGGATCATTGGAGTAACCTTAGGAACTTTTGTCACTTTGTATGATTTTTGTCCTTCAAACTATTGATTGATGTCAACATTTAGCTTGCGTCAGCCACCAATGCATTGAGCTCAAGTTGTGTACTGATAACATTCATCGAATGAGAAAGAGAAGAATAATGATACTAAACATATTGCATTTTAGATTTATTCAAGTCTTGTTTCAGTACTTCCATCGCTTGTATGTGTATGCTTCACACTATTATTTCATATTCTCATAATATTTGTCTGAGTTTACGGTTGTGAATTCATACAGGATTCATACATAGGATAGAAAACGAATTAAAACAAACAAATGCTGTTTTAAATGATCAAGGTAAGTAATAGATACATGGTAATCAATATCCCATCATCATTCCTTATCATCCAGACTTCGTTAACAAAATAATTCCATAAGCTGATTCTTGTTGTTCTTCTTGGTCGATTGCCTTCGCGCGACTCTTTTATATTTGGCTACCATCATCTCAATATTTGACATTTACACAAACACTGTCCCAAAATGCGATCATAAAAAAAGACAAAATGAATATAATATACAACTGATAATTATTAATTTTATTTTAAAGAAAAAAGGGATGGTGGTGGACAAACGACTTTTGTGATACTGTGTAAGTTTTTTTTTCCCATACGGCAGACATAATGGTTAAGCAGAGAACACATATTGTCTTCATTTCCTTTTCCTTAACGCGGAGCCCAAACCAGAACACGTATGAAACTTGCATATTTTATTTACACTTTCTATCCAAAAATAAAGCTTATTCTCGATTGTTCTGGTATTTTCAAGCTCTATGAATATACTTGAAGTTGTGACTAACTTGGAGCCAATATCGGTCCTAATCCAACAATTTTCGTTATATTCTTATGACATAATCGTGAACAATACAACGGTTGTTCCTAAACATATCGGGGAAACATTTTCTCTGTAACATGTTCTTCATTTATAACGTTGGTGTTTTTCCTATGAATGTCTTTGCTTTATGTTAAAATCATTGTATGTATTCATTTAAGCAGAAATGCATGTTTAAATGTAAATCATACTTGATATCGTTATAGATATGCAATGTATCAATGAACGTTGACGGACTAACATTTTCTCGTTGTCACATAGTACACATGCGGCAACCAAAACGATATTCAGATAACAAATTCTTAATGCATGCCTTTATATTCTGCAAAAATACGAAACTTGCTGCATGTGGCCCTAGTGAATTTTCAAAAAGTAGCTCAAATTGTAATACGAAATAGCCAGTGAAATTTCAAAAAGTAGCTCAAATTGTAACACAAAATAGCCAGTGAATTTTCAAAAAGTAGCTCAGATTGTAACACAAAATAGCCAGTGAATTTTCAAAAAGTAGCTCAAATTTTAACACGAAATAACCAGTGAATTTTCAAAAAGTAGCTCAGATTGTAACACGAAATAAGTAGTGAATTTTCAAAAAGTAGCTTAAATTGTAATACGAAATAGGCAAATATGACATCATATCTCAATAAGATCAATTGCAACTGTAAGTTCTTCTAATATTAATCAGTATTTAGCCAAGGTACTTTAACATGTGTACATTCTTTGAAAATTTAAAATATATATAAATGCCATCAACTGCAGGTCGTAAATCATGTTTATCCGCAATCCAGCAAAACACTGTCAATTACACCAAACGCACATCTGAAATTTATACTCATTCTGGATCCCGAAAACACCGTATATAATGTCATAAAGCTCATTAATCCGTCACCCTCTATAATGCGCTAAAACAATATGAAAACATAATACATCAGCTAACATCCAAAACGCGAAATTACCAGCAACGGGCTTCTCACAGGCATAGTCACCAACTCGAGCCTATTAAACGTGAAGATACCGTCAAACGCCCATAAAAACACATAGAACATATTTATTATGTGCGCCAAGAAGCAACATAAATAAGCATGAACACTTTTAAAAGCATGTTAAATCCGGATGCTCTGAAATACTTTAAAGGAAATGTTAAAAGACAATCCAAGGTAAACAAAAATCTTTTGTAGCTTCATCAAACGATATAAACCAGGAAATAGCCCCATATCGCCGTATTGACATGGAGTATCACCACTTTTTTTTAAGGGCCCAGTTTTGATGGTTACGTTAACAGTGTCATTGCAAAAAAGCCTTTGTTTTGAAATGGATTTTACCTTCTATTTCAAACAATTAGTAGTCACAGGATTTTCCAAAAAGGGTAAATGACAGACTGATAAGTTATAAAATGTTAAAAATTAAAGTAAAAGGAAGAAAGAAACAACAATACAAACTGATTTATAAAAGTGACACTAAACTGACGTAACAAGAAAATATAGATATGTTTTGACGCTTTGGGATGCACTAAACTAATTCACCACCAAGAGTAAACCCATGTTAACATCATCATATTAAAATTTCAATAACTTAAAATTTCTAAATGCTTCTAATCAAACCCATCTCTATCAGTAAAGAAACGTCCTTACTGCTGTTTGAGACAAAATATGACCAATATGTATTTCAATTCTAGAATCTGGTTCTAATTTCAATAAGGGCGCTCCAACGTTAAATATGTAAAAGGACTGAATATAGCATAGAACCTCGAATCCTTTACTCTCCCCCAAATGTTTGAACGCTTCATACACTTTTGTAAGTCTCATAGCATATTTTACATAGCGTTGCTGCCTCGTGTTCTCCATATGAAACAATAATGAGACAAACATGCACGTTTTTATATCGTTATATACGGACAGTAAAGGAACTGATCTCTACAATTTTCGACATGCCCACATTCACTAAAAGACTATCTCGGAAAACTTTCACTTTCGCACGTTAACCAAAGTATCCTTATCATATACAAATATAATTACTGAACCAACATAATAAAGCCCTAGTTAATTATAACTGTGGAAGTAAGTTTTCGGATAATCTGCAGTAGCTGTCCCTTCTGACTGCTAATTTGCACACAACGCAAAAAAGAACAACTTGGCATTCCATATATTACCAATGGACAAACATAAACAATGCACTTGAATCGTATGAGATCGGTATTGAGGGTACCCTCTTTCTAACAGCACTCAGTTTCTTTTGTAATTATCAACGTTAGTTTAGTAAATACTGTATTTTCACATGTCTACAAATTATTTTAAGATTTTTCGATAACACTTTATGCGTGGAATCAACTTTAAAATCTC
>JAECUM010049908.1:0-18474 GCA_016617855.1 Megalonaias nervosa | reverse complement strand
ATATATATATAAGTAGTAATAGGAGATACCATAGGGACAATGGGAATTAGCATTACGGAACCCTACTTTGTACTATAGGGACACGATTTATAGGGACAAAATATCACCCTGGAACACTATAGGGACAATGGGAATTTTGTATAGGAACAATAGGAATGGAACAGGTAGGATGACGTCACGGTACTGGACACTTACAACAATGTAGCAAGTACCGTGACGTCATGCCACCTGTTTCATTTCTATACAAAGTTTTATGCATTCGCGTTCGCGTCAGTGAATAGTATAGTATGTTTTATGCATTCGCGTTAGTTTCCATAGATTGATGAACATCAATCTATCCTACCCAAATTATACAACAGACTAAAAAAATTTTAGGTAAGAGAATAATGTTTTTGGGAGTTAAACATAAATTATACAATTGAATAAAAAAAATTTGTAGGCAAGAAAGAATAAATCTTTTCGTGGCAGTGGAATGGCCCTGAAAAAGGCCGTTGTTTGTTATGCTAACACCATTCCGTTAACAAAGAGGGCATTGAATAGGTCTTCTTCTCTTCCTCAAACTTTGTCTAACCTGTGGTCCGTAGATGAGAGTCCGCTTCAGACAGCCTTGTCTTTCCACATAGGTCCTTCTTTTCCAAACAGTCGTATCTGTAATCCGGATGATGGTCCATGATGATTCAACATACATGGGTAAGTCCGTACCGAAAAACAACGACGATAACGAAAGTACAGGATTCAACGTTGGTCCACATCTTGTGACGAGAACAGGTGAAGGGAATGAAGTGAACCGAGTTTATTTATAGTGGAAGGGTGGATCGAAACGGATTGAGATTGTTCACCAATCCCAACACGCGTTACAAAATTCAGTCAGTTCGCGGAGTCTGTCTTCCAATCCCAAGAGAGCTACCTGTGACGTCACATTCCCTATATAGGTGCACTAGCGTCTGTGCGCAGTGAATCGATGCGACATTGTTTTGTGAAACATGACTGAAACTAAGAAGACAATGAATTGGGGTACACCGGCTTTGGATATAGCAGTGGCTACCTAAGTCAACACAGGACTACTACCACAAGAGGTTGATTTCAATTGGGATTTAGCGGATTTTCTCTCTTCTTCGCAAAAATTTGTTCCGGTACCAGCACCTTCGCCACCATCTCCTTCTTTACCACACGTAGAGGATTCTAAACAGAGACAGAAAGAAGAATTAGAGAAATTTTTACAACAGCAGAAAGAGGCAGAACAAGCATTTCTGCTTGAACAGCAACAACGAGAAGAAAAGGCAAGAAGGAAACGACAGGAAGAAGAAGAAGCAGTAGAGAAGAAACAAAGTCTAGGAGAGGAGAACAGTGAAAGTCAAGCGGTAATGGTACTCTTGGACATTTTGGCAGAGTTAAGAAGTCTGAAACAAATGTATCAGACTTCTTTATTACCATCCAAGAGAAAAAGACTTTCCCGAGCCAAACAGTCCAACCCTGTTACTACACCGGAGATACCACCCTTAGTGATTTCTACTAAATCATCGACGGGAGCAAGTCCAGAAATCGGCCTTGGCCGTGGCAAAGGCTTAAGGCAGTTAAAACTGATTGCTTCTCGTTCCTGAGTTTGTTTTTGTTCTAAGAAAAAAAACAAAAACACAAAAAAACCAACGGTCCTTTTCAAGGCCACTCATTTCTTTCGAAAACAGATACTATTCCTTTTGCCAAAATGAATTAAAACTCAAAATCCCTTTTTTTAACCCCATAATAGACGTGTTGTGAGTGTGTGACTGTAGGCCCTTATTCTAAACAATTAAAACCAGGAGACACTTACGTTTTTTCAGTCTGTTCTATTCTGGAACAAATTTTTACAATCCAATGTCACAACACAACACAACACTTTTAAAAAAGTTCATGGACTTCTTCTGTGTCTTTTTCTTTCACTCTCTCTGTTTTTTGAATTTCTTCACTTTCACAGTTTTTTACTCCTCTTCTTCCTCACTTTTTTTCTCGTCTTCTTTTCGTTTCTGTCTTCTCTTTCTGAACCCGTCGGGGTTCTTCTTTTGCCGAGGGTACCTCTTCTTCTTCCTCCTCCTCCTGCTCCTGTTGTTTCTTAGGGCAATCTGAAGACCAATGTCCTTTCTCTTGACAATGATGACAGGTATCCTGACTTTTGTCTCTTTTGACACTGATCTTGCTTTTTTGACGGTCTCAACATTTTGTAGCCCAATGCCCTTTCCTCAGACAGATATAGCAAGTATCTTGACTTTTATCTCGAAAGTAGAGAGAGTAGTCCGTCGGCTTGTCTGAAGAAAACTTTCGTATGACACTTTGCAAAGCTCTAATCAGAAGTCCGATCTGTGTGGGTTCTTCCGTCGTGCTGGTCGGCTTGAGAGTGAAATGAATACTGAGAGGGAAGGCATCAGCCCTTTATATATATACGCTGAGCCTGACATAAATATATAGGGGTCCATGGCGTTTCAAATGTAGTCAATTGACTTTCTGTAGTCAAGATGAAACGATCGCATCATTTCGTAAAGAAAGAAGAAAGTAAGAGGCAGAAACGTGATTTATCACCTCGCACAGTAGCTGAAGTCATGGCTCAAATTCATACCAGCGATTTTGAAGATCAGATGAGTGAGCCAGAATCTAGGCCCAGAGAGTCTACACCCAGTCAAAGTCCATCACCAACAGAAAACCCTGAAAAGTGCTACCACATTCGAGAGACTGACAAACGCTCCTCTAGAAAATTTAGAACCACGGCCTCCACGTACACGGTGAAGTTTAAAGATTTCAAGTCCGACGTACCACTGGAGAAAGCAGAAGGGTTCATCACCGATGTGTGGGATTCTTTGTTAACCACACTGAAACAGCAATGTAAAGCCAAAGAAGACGATCGCTTGAGACTTTCCATTCATCACGACAGTTTGAAGTCACCCGTTTGGATTGAGTTTAGCAGCTCGGCAGAATTGATACCTTCCAAAGTCATGGACAAGATTCAACACGTGCAACAATCCAACGACAACTTTCACATCACCGATGGAAAAGCGACACTGTTCACGACCCACGTTTCTCTTCCCCAAGGGACAGGACGCAAAAAGGTGTTATTGGTGAACGAACTTCGTAGCGTCAAGCATAGCATCGTTCAAATTAACAATCTTCAAGACAAGATGTGTTTAGCCCGTGCCATCGTGGTAGGACGAACGTATGCCGACAAGAACGACACGGCAGAATGGAAAAGAGCCTGGCAAACTATTCGAAAATCTAGCCGAGCCAAACAACGAAGAGAAGCAGCAGAACTCCTGTTACAGAAAGCTGGCCTTTCCAAAGACACACCCTGTGGCATTCCTGAAATGCAAAAATTGCAAGACGTCTTGGCTCCACGCTACACCTTGAAAGTGCACCCTCAAGAAGTACGCGGACCTCTGTTGTTTCGAGGCAAAAATTTCAAAGACGGAAAATACATTCATGTCTATCATCACGATGAACATTTCGATGCCATTACCAGTATCACTCCATTCCTGGGATAGGGTTATTACTGTGAGAAATGTGACTATGGCTATAACAATTGAGAGCAACACAAGCATTGTGGATCGAAATGTGAGGGATGTTTAGCCTCTAAGCCCTGTCTGGACGAAGGACAAGAACGAGTGCATTGCCCGGCTTGTCAGCGCACGTTTGTCAGCCCTGCCTGTTACCAACAACATCTAAAGACGCAAAGCTCACAGCAGAAAAGTGTTAGCCAACTCCTGACATTGTGCCCTATTTGTGGACAAGGCATACGTACCAACAGTGCCAAGACTCACGTCTGTGCAGGAAAGAAGGGATGTCACATTTGTCGCCAAATCGTGGATTTAAAACACCAGTGCTACATTCAGAAGTACCAATCCAAACATGAAGAAGAAGAAGATGACCAGAAGAAAGGTAATTTCATCTTTTTCGATTTCGAATGCATACAAGAGACTGGCATTCACATTCCTAATTTATCCGTGGCTCACCGAGCGTGTGAGAAGTGCATCCAAGAGCCTATCTTTACTCATTGCCCTCACTGTAGCAAGATTCCTGGAAGACGTGAAAAACTCTTTCGGGGACCGAACACGCTAGTCGATTTCGCCCAATGGATCTTAAACCCTATCGACGAGACATGGAGCCAAGAAGACATCGAACGTTACGGAGATTGTCATCGCTATGCCACGGTGATGGCTCACAATTTCTCGGGATACGATGGACAGTTTCTTTCGAGATACTATACGGAACAAAGTACCGAACGTCCTAAAGTGACTTTGAACGGAGCCAAAATCATTTCCATGCAAGTAGGCCAAGAGCAGTTTAAAGATTCGATGAGTTACTTGGCCATGCCTTTGAGTCGCATGCCTAAAACGTTTGGAATGACAGAAATGGCCAAAGACTATTTGCCGCACTTTTTCAATACCGAAGCCAATCAACACTCCGTTCTGCCCCATTTGCCTGAGGCTCACTACTACGACTCCGACAACATGCGTACCGAACAATGAGAAGCTTTCTACGCATGGTACCATACTCACGCCTCGGACCCTTTCGACTTTCAGAAGAAATGTTAAAATATTGTCGTTCCGACGTGGACATTCTAGGGCGTTGCTGTGGGAAATTTCGAGAACTGTTCATGGAACACAGAGGGATCGACCTTTGAAAGAAGCCTGCACCCTTGTCAAAGCGTGTTCCTTAGAGTACCGCGAACGATTCATGCCCAAAAACACCTTGGCTGTCATAAGTATTCAAACGACGAACTTTGTCAAACGTCAACACTCGGTCAAAGCCCTACGCTGGCTACATTACTTGTGCGACAAGGAAGACAAATGGATCCAACACGCCCGCATACGGAGGAGGCGAAAAAACCATCGGAAGGTATTCGGTAGATGGCTGGGACTAAGAAAACCCCCAGATCGTGTACGAGTTTAACGGATGTTTATTTCACTGTTGTCCCATCTGTTACCCTCAACGTAACACGACAAACGAACCATGGAAGACTTGTACCAGGCCACTTGTCAGCGGCAGTTGAAGTTAGAAGAGCAAGGATACCAAGTGGTAGAAATGTGGGAACATGAGTACGATCACCGTTTGAAAGTCGATCCCGAGTTCAAGCGAATCGTGGAAAGTTACAAGTTGGTGGACCCTCTGAACCCGCAGGACAGTTTGTACGAAGGACGGACGAATGCCACCTGTTTGCTGTACCAAGCCGACGAGGAGAAAAGGAGAAGAAATCAAATACTTGGACGTGTATTCGCTGTATCCGTATGTCTGCAAATATTGTCACTTTCACGCAGGGCAGCCGCAATTGCTGACGGAACACATCGGCCTGGACAACAGTCTCACCAATACGAAGGATTGATCAAGTGCAAAGTCTTGCCTCCCACGTACTTGTACCATCCCGTTTTACCTCACCATTGCCAAGGAAAACTGATGTTTCCGTTGTGCCGTACTTGTGTCGAAACGTGCAACCAAGACCGACCTTGTCAGCACACTCAGGAAGAACGCGCCTTGACGGGAACGTGGGTCAGCGTGGAATTGTTTAAAGCTCTGGACTTGGGATACCAACTGTTAGAAGTGTACGAAATTTACCCCTTTCCCAAGACAGAAAAATACCACAAGGGCGACGAGACTCAAAAAGTCATTTTTGCAGACTACGTGAATGCCTTTTTGAAACTGAAACAAGAAGCTAGTGGCTATCCTTCCTGGTGCCACACTCCCGAAGACCAAAAGAAATTCAAAGAGAAATACTGGGAGCAGGAAGGCATCACTTTAGAGAAACGAAGGAAGGCGATCGTTTGTAGGAAGGATTACCTACTGCGAATGTTTTAGCTAGAACAGGATTTGTTTACTTGGGACTTGTGACTGGATTGGGATACGAAGTACAGTGTTTCAGTTGTGGTCTGAAGTTGCTTATGGATCGATGTATCTATAAAGATTCAGCTATTCTGGAACATACTCCATGGTCTCCGCACTGTCCTTACCTTTCTATGGTCTTTCCACCCATCACATTACAGTTCAGGTATGACGGTACCTTAGAGAAGGTAATACCGATGACAAGAAGAAAAAAAGGAAGACTTCCAAAACTGGCCATAAAAAACGGACGATGTACAAACTCGAGACTTCATTACGACTAGTATAAAAAGGGACAACGTCCAAGACCGATAGTTTATTGGAATTACCAATACCAAGCGAGAAAGATGAATCCTTTCAAACAGCAAGTATTGAGCGTAAGACTCAAGTCCAACGAGAAACTCGAGTACGATGCTGTGCCTTGCGATGGCAGGGATGCCGTACGCTATGACCACAGCGATTCAGTACCACATCATGGGAACTTTGCTATACCTACCATGAAAAGTGATGCTGTGCGTGTCAAACCTGACGGATGCGAAAGCGATGCCACTCGTTATCGTACACCTTTTCACTTTACTGGTTTTCATGGTGGATGTCATCATTATGAAACCATGCGGCTACCACTCTGCGGGTGTCATCCCAAACTGAGCAAACTCCTGCATATTTCACTGTACCCTCATCGAAATGAACATGTGAAAGACGAATATTCGTTCCCTGTGCGTTTGTCTGAATACTGTGACTTTGAAAGTCGGATCCAAACCTTCCGAGGAAAATGGCCAAAATATCTGGGAGGACCTACCCGCGAAGAATTAGATAGAGCTGGATTTATCTACTTGGGTGAAGGGGATAAAGTCAAGTGCTTCAGTTGCGGTGTGTCACTTCACGAGTGGGAGAAGAAAGATTATGCTTACCTGGAACATGCTCGATGGTCTCCAGATTGTCACTACCTACCTTTAGTGGGACCTCGTCATTGAAGTGGCATACCATGTCGTTTAAGAAACCAGCTGCTTGGCTAGGAGTTAAACGTTGGACAACACCTAGACAAGTATTTAAACCCCATTGGAAAAATAATCTTCAAACATTACCAAACGAATTGCAAGAGAAGATCTACAAGGACATTTCGCTGGGACTTGCCAAAGCAAAATCTCGATGGGTGACTGAGGAACGTTTATGTCGAGAAATTCACAAGAGGAAATTGACAAAAGTCAACAAACAAGTCAGATTTCTCTGGATCAAGGGTGCGTTCTTCCGAATATTCCGCTTTAGACCATTTACATTTGAAGATTTTATTAACATTATTGACCGTTTCCTGGAATGGCAGTGGCCAGAAATTACTCACTACATTCGTTACTTTCGCTCTAGGACAAGTGTTTGACTGACATAGTCATGAATACTTTACAAGAGAACATTCGTGGTTTGCCTGTGGAGTTGAGAGAACGCATTTACCGCTAGTTCGTCAAAATACAAGTGAAACTCAAAGAACAATTCCATCCGTTACGTCACCGATGTTGGAATCACTGGTACCTGAATGGTATAAAAAGACTGATCCATGTCAAAGCGTTCCATTGGTCAGATATTGTTGAATCGCGTGAAATTCATAAAGTTTTGGATGGCACTCATTCTTCTTATAAGGTGATCCTAATACAGCGAATTCCTATGGACTAGTTAGAGGATTACAACAAATCTTTGCAAGAAGTATTCTTTCTAGTTCAAGAGGAAACTTCTGTGCGACGTATGGTGTGCGAGTTAGTGACTAAACATTTTTGGTTCGGTACTGAAATAAAACCGATGCTGTTCAAAAAGTACACTTATTACCTTACACCAAAGAAGGCATAAAAACGGACTACCATGCCACAACTTTTATCAATCGTGATACAACAGATTCCGTGGAAGGAAATCAATGACACTATTAAAACGGTAGAGGATTACAATCGCCTATTACGAGAACTGTGTCCATTGAATTGGGGTCGACGTGTAGTGTGTGTCTTAGTGACTTGCTTTCTGGGATTTCGTTTACCAGCCGATTCCTTGTGGACTCTTTACGAACAGAACATTCCATTCCAAAATGCATGAAAGTGGTTCCTTTAAATGTACACAAAAATCTCATTCTGCTCAAAGCTTTGCGCTTTCACCTAGATACTTCTCGACAGCCTCTACAGGAAAGAAAGATACGTCAACTTTTAGGTACTGAAGATGTGTGCGATGATGTGTGTGTAGCTTGTGACTTACACCCTCACTGGAAAGATGTACGTGACTGGAAAAGTAGGGGTTTCGAAGTTGGACAAAAGAAGTAGCACACTATGCCCAAGATTTGTCATCCTAAAAAATTAAAACATTCAGTGAAAAAAGTAACTTTTAAACCAGTGTTAGTGACAGTGCCAGAAGAAGAAGTCGTGACCGAGGAAAACCACTCTCTTCAGGACAGGACTGTCATTGACATCCCCGAAAGACCATTCCGGGAAGACCCTTGTGTGACTGTATCCGATGTAGAGATTCTAAGAACATTCCACACTGCCCGTACAATTTCACCTCTTGATCACCACAAATGTTGTACAGAGACTTGTTTATATTCCACAATGATCGTTTTGATGTGTCTTTTATTCATGTACTTGGCCATTTGGCTTTTATGTATTTTTGTCTTCCGTGTTGTTGACTTTTAAAGATGACAATAAACGTGTCCTGAAAAAAGTATTAAAACTCTTGTCTTGTCTGTCTTCCTTCAAAAGTGACATTCCTTACACTACTACTATGGCTACCACTACTGTCTCTGCTCCCTCTTCCACCACTTTCAAAGTCATCGACGAAAACTTAGATCGTGCTAGTTGGGAGACCTTGTATCTTCGACATCCCTTTAACATGCTCATTGCTGGACCTAGCGGTTCAGGCAAAACCGAATTTGTCAAACGTTTGATCGAACAAACATCATTTGATCGATCGTCCACCTCAACGAATCGTGTGGTGTTACAAAGAGTGGCAATCGGCGTACACCCTTCAGCGAGAAAGTCAAGGCGATTCCATCGTGTTTGTGGAAGGCATTCATGGCGAAGACGACGGGATCGTGTCTGACCCTAGTAAAACCAGTTTGGTTATTTTTAATGACATGTTAAGAGAAGACGAAGAAGAAATTAAACTGTGGTTTACGGGCAAAGGGCATCATCGTAATGCCAGTGTCATTTACGTCACTCAAAATTTGTTTCAACAAAGTAAAGCCCACCACACTATCAGTCTGAATGCTCATTACTTGGTGTTGTTTAAAAACCTAGAGATAAATCGCAAGTGCAAGTCTTAGCCAAACAGTTAGGAACGCCTTGGCTGACTCATTCGTACGACGATGCCACTCAAACCCCACACGCTTATTTACTCGTGGATTTAAAACCCACCACTCCCGATTATTTGCGATTTCGAACCCATCTGTTTCACCACTGGTGCCAAGACAGAGGACCGTTGTGTACACGTCCCCTTTGTCGACTTAACAACAACCACAACCACCAAAAAAAAAAATCTATATAAACCTCGGTCACTTTGGCTCTCTCTCACACATCGTCAACATGACGTCCCTTCAGTCTCATCTTCCCGTCAAATTGATTCGTGCCTTGTACGGTATCAGTCGCGAAAAAAATCCACAAATACGTGCTCGTGTCTTAGAAGCTAGTCTTAAAAAAGTCTTACGATGGTTTACGGTGACAGCACGTCAATTACTGCAAGGCATCATTCACATTCCACATCAAACCAAACGTTTTTTTTTGAGAGAAACAAAGCAGCCTTGACGCAATTAGCCGATCCACGCATTGACACTCAAAGCAAAAAGCCAATCACTTTGAACCTGGAGGAAGCGGTTCTTTAGGAGGTGTCATCATTCGTTCCCTCTTAAAATGGAATCCTAATGCTCCCAAAGACAAAAGCCACTCCCAAACGTATCCAGAAGAAAAAGAAAAAGAGTAACGGTGTCAAGACCAGGTCACAGCCACAAAAAAAAGAGAAAGAAAAGCCCACAGAAAACAGCTTCTACCCGCAAGAGACGTACTGCAGCCAGTACGCAACCTTACATTCGCAAACCACGACCTACCACAACAACAACGGTGACTGCGTCTCCAGTAACCTCAACATCTTCCACTTCTCCGTTGCTGGTGATGCCTCCCAAACCCGATTTGACACGCGTCTTTCCTAATTTGACGAAACATTGGAAACCCGTGTCTCCAAAAACGTCCCCTCCAGCGGTGACACCCTCTTCCTCTTTAGCGGCAGTAGCCGCTGCTCACAAAGTACCTGCCCCCAAAATCAAAGTCCAAGAGAAATCAGGTATGTTAAAGAGTTTACTGGATTTGTCCAAGCAAGAACTGTCCCGATTGAGTCCGTTGCGAACCCCTAAACGAGTAATGCCTGCCATGAAAATGATACTGAGAGCCTACAATCAGTGGCGACGCATTCCAGTATAAAAAGACCTGAGGCAAACGATAGGTTTAGTGTTGTTGTGCTCCTGAACGCCCAAAGATGGCCCCTCCAAGAAGTGCACACCGTCACCATCGTCGTTCTTCTGTCCAGAAAGGAAAAGAAAAAGAAAAGGACAGTCACGTCATCCAAAAAAACACTTTGTCAAACATCGACGTCTGTCCCTGAAAATTCACAATCTCCCAAAGAAAAGGAGAAGTCACCAAAGAGGAGGATTTGTGCATAGTCTTTTCTTACCACACATATTCAAAAATATTAAATCTATTACCACTAGCCAAAAATAAGATAAAAGGACGCATGTGAAGCCATGGACTTCAGTGTATGTTGTGCACCAAAAGATGTCTCCTCATCGCCGTTCTCCTGTCCAGAAAGGAAAAAGAAAAAGACAGTTTAGTCATCCGAAAGAACGCTCAGCCAAACATCGATGACACCCCCAGAAAAGACACACTCGTCTAAAGAAAAGGAGAAGTCACCAAAGAGGAGGATTCTTTGGCGATTTTGGCAAACGATGTATCACCTTTATGACAAAGCGATAGTCCCCAAGAAAGGATAAAAGGTAATGTGACAAGTCATCAACGTTAGTGTATTTTTTGGTGTGTGCCACGGAACCAACGAACCAACCGAGAATGATGTCACCCCAAAAGAGACTTTCCTCTTCTACCCCCAAAGGAAAGAAAAGGAAATGACTGCCACCTCGTTTAGTCAAACACTGGGACATGTTGTCCGTCCTGTCCAAAGCTTCTCCACCCATGCGAGAAAAACTCATTCAAACTGCCTCCAAAGATGTCATCGATACCGTGAGCGAATGTTGTCTGAATGTCTTGAAAGGCACGATACCTTTGTCTAAACATCGGAAAAAATGCTAAGCCAAACATCGACACGTTCTTCGCCAAATGGTCCAAAAGAAAATACCCATTCGTCAAAAGAAAAGATGTTGGTGCAACGCGGAGGAATTGCCATTTTACCCCTGTTAGGACCCTTGCTGGGAACCATAGGAGCACCTATTCTGCAAGGAGTATTGGGAACAGTGGGAATAATCCTGGGAGGATGAAGATAAAAGGTGAAGAAGATGAAAGGGACCTCTCAAATCAAAAGGTCTCAGACGTGATCCTCGAAATCCAATGGAAGGACGAAAACTGGCTTTAGTGCCTTACAAACGATGGATGGAATACCATCGTTGGCAAGAACAACGAACCCCACATTTACCTCCCAATCCTCATTTGACCGAGATGTCCCAGTTACAACACAAAATAACAATCATTGATGGATCGCAGCGATTTGTCAGGAACGGAAACATCGCAAAGGTACGGTCAACTGTTACAACGGCTGCAACTTTTTCACCAGAAAGCTTTAGACGAAACAGCTGTACCCACTCTGAAAGATTTTAAGGCCTTGATGAAAAGTCCATCACCACCACCACCACCACTAGCCTCAGTAATCAAGACAGAAAGTCCACCAACACTAGTCCCAGTGATCAAGGCAGAAAAAGAAGAAGAGCTTCAAACTCCACCAGAAAAAGTACGCAAGTTAACAACACCACCTACATCCAGAATTGGTTGGATTAAAAAGATGACGGCTACCCCTTCTTCCTCAGAAGAGAAAACGAAAGCCAAGACAGAAGTGAAACAAGAACTGATTACCCCAGTTCAGACATCTTCCTCCTCGACACCTGTCGCTCGTCGGACAAGTAAAACATTACAATCCAAGAAAATACCACACGAAGAAGAGTGGAGCATCAGTGAAAAGTGGATCACTTATTAAAAAAAAGATGGAGAAGGTGTTAGCCAGCATTTACTACGATCCATGCCATCCTGCAGGTAACGCAGGAGTTCAGAAATTGTATCGTGCTGCCAAAACTCGACTGAAAAGTATCCGTTTACCTCAAGTGCAACGCTGGTTACAAGAGCAAGCCACGTACACCTTACACAAACCCATTCGACGAAAATTTTCCAGAAGTCGCACCCGAGTGGAGGGCATCGATCATCAATGGCATGCCGACTTAGCCGATGTCTCTCATTTGGCCACCTACGATCGTGGTTACAAGTATTTGTTTTGTGTCATCGACGTCTTTTTCAAATTTGCTTGGGTCGTACCATTGACTTCCAAATCGAGCAGTGACTTATTGCGAGACCTCAAACTGGCATTGAATCAAAGCGGACGTCACCCTCATCGATGGCAAACTGACAAAGACACCGAATTTCTGAACCAAGATTTCCAAAAAGAATTGAAGAAACGTGATATTCATTTTTTCACCACCGAGAATCCCGAAACCAAAGCCAGCATCGTGGAACGTTTTCAACGCACCATGAAAGAAAGCATGTGGAAATATTTTACACATCAAAACACTCTCAAGTACATCGATGTCTTGCCACACCTAGTCGAATCGTACAACCAATCTTACTATCGGAGCATCGGACGTGCCCCCCAGGAAGTGACTCCCGACAAAGAAGTGGCCGTCTTCGAGCGCCTGTTTGGTACATCCCCAACAGTGACTGTCCCCAAGAAAGGTGGAGTGTTGGCAGTAGGAGATTGGGTGCGCATCGGCAAAACCAAATGCACTTTCGACAAAGGTTACTTACCCAACTGGACCACCGAATTGTTTCGTGTCACCGAACGTGTGCGTGGCCGTCATCATCCCGTCTATAAATTGGAAGACATGAACGAGGAAGTGTTAAAAGGAACGTTTTACTTACCTGAGTTACAACGTGTGACCAAAAAAGAAGACGACGTGTACGAGATAGAAAGCATTCTCGATCGAAGAACCCGAAAAGTAGGAAAACGACGTGTCAAAGAAGTCAAAGTACATTGGAAAAGATATCCGCCGAGTTTTGACTCTTGGATCGACGCTTCACAACTCATCAACTATAAAAAGAAGTGACTATCATGCCCTTCAACACAGCCTCCGCTACTACAGTAATCACTCCTTCCCTCAGTTCTTCTCTGCAAGATCTACAAAAGCAACCCTTGTGGGTTTGGTGTGGAGAACGTGTGCCTAAAACGCAAATCGTCTTTTTCTGCCAAATCTTTGTGGTGTATTGTGTCATTGGTGCTGCCATTGCCAATTTGAGTTTGCAACAAGGAGACAAACAATTGTGGACCATTTTACTCAGCGGTTGTATCGGTTAACTTCTTCCCAATCCGTCTCTGAAATATTCCTCTAACGGGAACAACAACGGGAGTCTTGTGTCCAACGTTAGCCCCCCTTCCAACAGTCACCCTAACCATCCTCTTTTAGACACTCGTCTGACTTCCAGCGACTCCTCGGACACTAGAACTCTAGAATTATGAACAACCAATTTTACTTAACGTTACCCAGTGACAGTTCCATGTAGGTGTTTCCCAATAACACATTATGCTGTTACACGGCCAAATTACCTCAGGCCATCCAACTGGATCACGAAGCCCATTGGGAAGTGGCTTTAGTGGAAATGATTCACCCTACACAAATCAAAAACATCGTCGAAAATGAAAACACTTTTACGGTAGAAGTTCCTGACGGGCAAGTGCAACAACACTTGGATGAACGCACCATAGGTGACTCTATGAAATCACAATAGCCCAAAACTGAACGAACCACTTATCGATTGAAAATTCCCTCAGGTTATTATTTTAGTGGTCAACATTTGGTGAACGCTATTGCTGACAGGTTCAATAACGTGTTTGGCAAAGTCTTGGAGAAAACCAGAAAAAGTGTCACGATCGAATACCACAAAATAGCTCGTCGCCTAATGATGAAATTTTGAGGACAAAGTATTGGCCATTACATTTTGTCCTGAATTATATGACATTCTGAGTGGAGACCAAAGTTGATCAAGATTGCAAACGAAATAACAGCCGTGACCAGTTACTCGGATTTTGCGAAATATTTTAGATTCCCTGTAGAAATGAACCAAGGACTGAATTTGATCTTTATGTACTCTGATGTGGCGGAGTACAACGTGGTGGGAAACACCTCCGTACCGTTACTGCGTGTCATTCCTTTCAAAGTGGATTCTGCCACGAACGCTGACGAGGAAGGTGTAAACACCTATCACGTTCACCGCGAATTTGTACATCCTCACTATTTGCTCGTCATTAAGTCGTATTTCGACACTGTCAACATTACTATAAAAGGAGATCTGGCACAAAATATTTCATTCACCAAAGGGAAAGTCACAGTGAAACTCCATTTTCGAAAACGATTACTCTAACCTTTTGTCAGTCATGTATCCTGTGTACCAAGGAGTCGCTCGACAGCGAGGACATGGTTTAGGAGATACTCTAATATCAGCCTTTCGTTTGGTGGCTCCCGTTTTGAAACCGATGGTAACACGGGGATTGCACGCCTTGAAAGATGCCGCGTTGACGCACGGCAAAGAATTTCTCCAAAATGTTATCATTGACAAACAAAATCCTAAAGAAGCTTTCTTGAGAGCAGGCAAAAATGTCTTGCTTCAAACAGGCAAAGACATTTTGGGTCGACGAGAAACTCCTATAAATGCCGAGTCAGGCATTCCTGCTTCCCTGACGCCAAAGCAATGACAAGGTAGAAAAAGACGACGAAAACACCCCTTCAGAGGACTTCACACCCCTAGAGCTAGAAAGACTAAGAAAAGAAAAACTGTCCGAGAGTTAGACGTTTTTGATTATTAAAAAAAGTAATATGATGCACCGAGAGTCTTGCGATTGTTACAAGTCAGAACTGGATCTGTTTGCCATGCCACCCACCATGATGACGATGCAAGAATCCCAATGGGTCGAATTTTATCCCGTCTCTTCTTTGACGGATTCAGCTCCCACTGAGTTTGAAATCAAAGGAAAACCCGAAGATTACATCGATCTGAATAGTAGTTACTTGTACCTGAAACTGAAAGGGATCAAAACCGACAACACCAATCCGGATGCTAATGCCAGAGTAGCTCCCGTCAACAATTTCATGCATTCCTTGTTCAGCGAAGTGGATTTGTATTTGAATAACAACCTGGTCAGCAGTAGCATGGATACTTACCCTTACCGAGCATACCTAGAACATCTCTTGACGTACGGAAAAGAGGCCAAGAACACTCATCTGGATGCTTGCACGGTATGGAAACCTGACATAGCAGGTGAGGACACGTTTAACGACACAGCCCTGACAGCCGATGACAATCGTCACAATGTGGGTTTTAACGACCGTCGAGAGAAAATCCTGCAAGGTCGTAGTTTAGAACTGATGGATCGCTTGCATTTGGACATGTGGTTGCAAGACAAGTATTTGCTCAACAGAGTGGATATTCGCCTGAGATTAAATCGCAGCAGTGTCGCTTTCCATTTGATGCCTCATGCCAGCGAGTACAAAACCATCATCCAAGAAGCCAGACTTTACGTGCGCCGCGTAGAAGTGTTACCTAAAGCGGGAAACGACATCAGTCACACACTGAACAGGATGACCGCGAAGTATCCGATACGACGTGTAGAAGTGAAAACGTTCAGCATTGCTGCTGGACTCTGATCCAAGATCGAAGATCATCTATTCCAAGGGCAGTTACCCAAACGTTTAATCGTTGGCATCGTCAGTAATGCAGCCCTCAACAGAGCCCATGATCAAAATCCTTTCGAGTTTAAGCACTACAGAGTGTCCAAGATCGAAGTGAGTTGCGATAGCAAGACCTTGTGTACCAGACCCTTTGAACCTAACTTTTCCCAGAAGAATTACTTGAGATCGTAGTTGTCCCTGTACGAAGCTACCGGACAACTAGGAACCAACACCAGTCACGGTATTTTGTACGAAGATGATGTAGGAGGTTACACTTTGTAGGCCTTTGATTTCACTCCAGACCAAGGCAGCGACGAGAGACATTTCCACCCTATAAAATCTGGTCAACTACGTGTGGAACTTCAGTTTGCAGAAGCTCTCACCGAGACGGTCAACGTCATCTTGCATGCAGAATTCGATAATACCATCGAAATCAACAGTTTGAGAGAAGTCATTCTAGACTATTAGAAACAATGGAAGACACTTATCCCTCATTGAACTGTGGAGAATCTTTGGAAATGGAATGGGAGGATAGAGTGAAAACAGAACCCCAAGACCAAGACAAAGAGGATGTAGTGGTCACATCCAGATGGCCAGAACAAGAACAACATTTAGTGTCCTGTTTTGCCAAACACCTGGCGGATAAAATTATGGAATTGAGTAAGAAAAATTGCTATGGATGTCAAAACGATCATCCCAGTCAAATTCAACACGATAAATGTTTGATGATGAGTCAAGAAGAAACATTGGACGAATATCTGGACGAAGCTTGGAGTCTCATCTCAGAAGAAACAGTGTTGCATGAGTGGTATAAAGGCTTGCGTTATCATTCCTGCCTTCCATTGACTACTCTAGAGATATATTGCATCGAAGCTCTCTTAGCCAAGAGTTGGGAGACGAAGCGAAGAAACGGCTACTTGACAGAGCTTTTCAAGCAAAACGTCAGGACTGAATTGATGACTTATCATTACCTGTGAAGAAAAAAAACAAAACAAGAAAAATGGATACCTGGGAACTTTATTACCTTTTGAATAACAGTTTGTATACTGCTTCTTGGAATCCTGTCGTGTGCGCTAAAGATGAACTACCTCATCGCAAACCTCAAGAACATCAAGCTTATGTCATCAACCCGGACGACAGTCATCTCCCAGGAACTCATTGGGTCGCCATCTACTTCCCTCAAGAAGATTGTGTGGAATATTTTGATTCGTATGGATTACCCCCTTTGGAAGACGACATCATCGACTTTATGAGAAGATATGCTCAGACGACACGATACAATAATGTGAAATTACAAGGCACAGATTCCATGGCGTGTGGACAATATTGTGTGTATTTTCTTCATCAACGCAGTCTTGGATATCCTTTAGAACATTTAGTGACTTATTTTGATAGTAACTCTTCTACAAACGATGAGAAAGTAGATCGATGGTTTTGTGATCATTATGGATATCTTTTGTCTTTAGCTAGGAAACGTAGTGTACATCAATGGCCTCATGACTTCCATCAGTGGAAATCTCACATGATTTCACAACTTTGTCAACCTTGTCAAAAATAGTTATTGTTTATTGTTATTGTTAATTGTTAGTGGTTGATTGTTTGTTGAATAAAAATGTGTTTTAAAAAAATGTGTCTGTCGTTTGTTTTTAAAAAGACTGTGAATACATGCTCTTTGACTTCTCTCTATCCCTCACCAAGACATTCGCTATCATAACGTTCCGACCCAACACAAACCCTAGTAGGGATGTTTTCTATTGCGTCCGCGTTTGAACCATATAAAGCAGGGCAGTCTCCAGTCTGGCGATCCACTGTTGACTCGTGAACCTACGAACATGCCTTCCAGACTAGCCAAGCTGAATGAAGCTTACGTCAATTTGCATCGTGTGAGGCTAAACCTGATACCGAAGCCTAAAGAGATAGAGAATGTCAGGATGTTATCAATAGCCCAAGACCTGATAGAAGAGGTCTTCAGAGAGGAAATCAAGAAAGAACAAGAAGAATGGACAGAGAAGTACAGACTTCAGAAGCAGAGAGAACAGCAACAACAACAACAGTAGCAGCAGCAAGAACCAGACAGAGGTTTTGTTGACTGTCGAGTAGACACCAAAGAGTTCTCCTTCTCTTTCCGCAGAAGCAGACCGTATCGTATAGGAAAGCCTGCCGCCAAACGGGGACGCAATCTTAGACAGTGAGAAAAGATTGCCATCACTCCCCGTCAACAAAAAACAGTCCTTTTCAGGGCTACCCCAATACTCTCGAAAAGACATACTAATTCAAATTGCCCAAAAATATTTGTGTGTTAATGTTTTTAAAAGAAATAGAAGTGTGCCTATAAGCACTTCGTTTCTCTGTCTTGTCTGATAATGTATGTCTGTGTTTGTAATTAGAAAAGGTCAACGTGAGTGTTTCTTTCAGGTCCGCGCGTTCCATGTTGTTTTTATTATGGTAAGTTTTGGTGTCAGGGGATGTTTACCTTCATGTCCGTGCTTCAAATATATAAAGCGACGCGATCGTCAGTCTAGCTACCCATCGTTGACGTATCAACACTGAAGATGAGTAGCAGACTCGCCAAACTTTTAGAACTTCAGATGCACCTGGAGTATGCCAGACGCCTCCTGGACGAGCTGGCCATGGAGGCTATTGCAGAAGAAGCCAGGATAGTGGAGGAGGAAGAGAAGAAAAAGAAAGAAGAGGAG
>JAECUM010049907.1:0-31939 GCA_016617855.1 Megalonaias nervosa | reverse complement strand
ATATATATATATAAACCGATGATGATACCAAAAGGCAGTCACCAAAACTTTCAAAAATCATGCATATATTTTTTGGTCATCGTTTATAAATTTTCTTGCGCATGATAAAACCAATGATCTTACATGAGTGTATATTTACATATAGGCATTAAGTTATTAAACAAGTCAATACGCATATTTTAATATATAGAAGTTCTTAAATCTTATGTCTAGTGTTTGTTAGCTGCAAGCTTCAACTTTTCATCGTACAATAATTATAATTTTGTACCAAGCCTTTATAACAAGAAAAAATTTAAAGCGGTTAAAATCGCATCATAATATGCAGAAAACTAAAAGTTATAAGTTCAGAATATCATAAAAGAACTACTTATCTATTCATGCGCTTTGACAATATTTGTACAAAAAAGGGTTAAATTATAGTTGGTCATTTTTTCTTGACATTCTTTTCTTTATTATCTTTAAAACTATTTGTAATTATAAGATTTGAAAACTATGTATGAACAGCCTTCGTTTTTCTACGACTGTTCATGATATGAGTAATCGATTTTTCAAGTTGCCTGACGACATGAATCAAGCAAAATAAGAGGTTATATTCTTAAATTCCCCACGATATTTTCCTACACATGACCATCGGATTATTGATCATTTCATTATTCATATCCTTCAGTATGTATATAAGATGTCTATATCATAACGTTGAAACAGTTAGATGGACTATACGTTAAGGCAGATAGACTATGACTACGTTGATGCCATTACGATATTTCAGAATGTTATCAGCAGATTTTGCGTCAGCTACGGTCCTGATTTCGTTTGGCGCTGTACTCGGGAAAACATCTGTCTTCCAGCTGTTGGTAATGTCCCTCATAGAGGTCGTATTGGCCCAGATCAACGAACATATTGGTCTAGACAAGATTGGGGTGAGTGATTCACTAATTTTGCATGTACCATTCATTAGATTGGGGATAGTCATGAGTCTGACATGTACCCTTCATTAGATTGGGGTGATTCATGAGTTTTACACGTACCCGTCATATGATTGGGGTGAGTCACGAGTTTTACATGCACCCTTTATTAGATTGGGGTGTGTCATGTTATTGTCAAGTGCCCTTCATTAGATTGGGGTGAATGAGTTATGAGTTTTACATGTACCATTAATTAGAACACTCCTGAGTCATTTGATTTGTGTTTCTTATTCATATCACTGTCTTAATTTGGCAAAATATTACATTGTTATCAGTAATGAAATGACGAATACGATTCTTATTAAATCGATTGTAATTTCCTTATATTCTTTTAATCAGATGACAAAGTACTCTGGTGTTTGGTTCAATTTACGCCATTAATGGTATCATTTGGACGTTATGCTTAGCATCCTATTTAATGTGATGGCTTTCACACGTGTGGAATATTGACGATACCAAAATAATATTTTAAAATGTCACCTTGATGACGTTTGCAAAATTAAAATTCGCAAAATATTTATTTCTCCTAACTTAACATCTTGTACAAGTGCCATCAGTTGACAATAATTTCTTTGCACCTTCTTTCGAAAAAATGACCTAATTTAATATATCAATGAACATGGCTTCCGAGATAGATGAATACTGAAACAGATATGGCGATGAGAAGAAAGAATTGGGAGAAAATAGGAAAAAGGCCATTAACTTGTGATGTTACACGGTTTTTATGATCTCTCGGTCCCCAGATGAAATGCAATAAACGAAAACTGTGAAACAAAGGCAGGTCAAGCAAAGTCCTAGACATGGATTAAAAACACGACTTAAAATATTATTATAAAAGTCCATAGAAGCCCATCGAGCAAATGATTTCACTGCAAAAGTTGTTCAAATATGAAAATAACTAATTTTCTACACGAGGAATATTTTCTATAGCAGTGCACTGTGGAAATAGTAGGGGGAGCCCGAGAAAAAGATCTTTCACAAACTAAAACATGTCTTTTGTTGATTAATAACATCATAGAATACACTGTTACTTTTTACTAGAGATAATATATATGGAATGTATTGTCAACAGTATTGTCATCTGTCTTGAAGACAATCTTAGATATGTTGAATACTTAGTAAACTGAAATACAATGAATACTGACTAAATTGAAATGCAATGAATACTGACTAAATTGAAATACAATGAATATTGACCAAATTGAAATGCAATGAATACTCACTAAATTGAAATGTAATGAATACCGACTAAACTGAAATGCTATGAATACTGACTAAACTGCAATGAATACTGACTAAAATGAAATGCAATGAATACTAACTAAACTGCAATGAATACTGACTAATCTGAAGTACAATGAATACTGACTAAACTGAAATGCAACAAATACTGACTAAATTGAAATGCAATGAACACTGACCAGACTGAAATGCAATGAATACTGACTAACCTGCAATGAATACTGACTAAATTGAAGTACAATGAATACTGACTAAACTTCAATGAATACTGACTAAACTGAAATGCAATGAATACTAACTAAACTGCAATCAATACTGACTAAACTGCAATGAATACTGACTAACTTATAATGCAATGAATACTGACTAAACTGAATTGTAATGAATACTGACTAAACTGAAATACAATGAATACTGACTAAACTGAAATGCAATGAATAATGACTAAACTGAAATGCAGTGAATACTGACTAAACTGTCCGTCTCATGTTACCTAAGCTTATTAATTTATTCGTCAGGTATGCACGTTCATGATTAATGTTGTTGATCATGTTTGCTGTATACACTTTACTAAATGTAATTATTCATCGCCATTGAATATTGACATATCTGTATTTTGTATGAGTAATATTTGGATTCTCGTTGTGAGTTCACCTTGTCCTTTTCGAGAGTTTTTTTCATTTTTTAGGTTAACTCAGTTGTATTTTTCTTGTTCTTTCATGACCTATGAGAGCTTTTTTCATTGTACTAACCATGCTACACTCTTGAAAATAAGTTATTATTATTAATAATAGTAGTAGTAGTAGTAGTAGCATTGTTGTTGTTATTGTTGTTGTTGTTGTCTCTAATCTATTTACATAGGGAGTGGATGTCGGAGGGTCAATGTACATTCATGCATTCGGAGCTTACTTTGGTCTGGCTGTGGCTCGAGTTCTGTACAGAGAGGACGTCGAAGACTCAAAAGGCCAGGGAGCGGTTTACCATTCGGATCTCTTCTCCATGATCGGTGAGCCATTATTATCCCTCTGTCTGCGTAGACATTTTGTCCTTAACTATATTCCCTCCTCAACCGCTGATATGAAATTTAGTAAACTAAGTTCTAACGTTCGTAAACTGAACATGCGAAGAAGAGTTCACTCCCGTTGTTCATATATTTAAACCAACTAGAGTCGAGACATTAATGCGTACACATTAGCCGGATTCAATTTTTTTTTTCGGTTTTCACCGTATAGTGTAAAAAGAGACATGAATAATATTGATTCTATTAATAGATTGGCCAAGATGGGTTGACTCCGAATAGTTAAATTACGTGCAAAATAGGAGTTAACTCTTCCTCACTTACCTAGTTTAATAGCTGTGAGTTCGTTAGTTAATGAAATATAAATATAATCTGTCGATATTAAATATGCTGGAGGCGTCCATCCCCAGCGTATAGTGCCTTCTGATGTTGGCGGGAAAAGGAGTGATGCACATCGGTGGGCACTTTATTCCTGGGTTAACCCAATCACGTGTCACATCTATCCAATCATAGGTATCGCTGTGACATATCCATATGGTAGCCATGTACTAAAAGGGTAAAACTATTGACTTATGCCCCAAAGGTATCTAGAATAGATATGGAATAAAATGCATATGGATTTGAGACAAGCTATCGATGTTGCTCTATTTTTGTGGGGGTGGCTCAAGAATACTCATGCAATAACAATACTCGTGATTCCTATGTTCTCAAGCTAAGTTACAGTCCTAAAACCTTTGTGAAAGATTGACTGATTCATTGATTATCGTTATAGTCTGTCCTATTGCTGAATAAAGCATACTTTTAGTTTCATTACTTTCGCTTTATTAACTGACGACACTTATTGTAGATGTGAAAATGTTGTACGTCACATGTCCACAGAATGGACAATTTATCCAAGTGTAAACTATCGAGACATATCTTGTAAAAAAGGTTAATATGTCTAGTTAGGTATAGGTTTATTCAAAGGGTACAACAGCAGACATACATGTATTTGGTGACGTTACTGTTATTAAGCATTTAATTGACTCAAATAACCACGCCGTCTCATTAGCATCTTTATTCCATAAATTATTTTCGTTATTCATTATAAAGCAAGCATCACAATATTAAAGATAAATTTGAGGATCACATTGAAAAAAATCATGACCATCGTACAAAATTAAGTTGACATCAGACAATTTTAATTAGAACTTCCGGTCACCTCATTTGCATAGGAAAATGTTTGCTACTAGTGCAAAGATGGTAACGTTTTACAGGCGTATTGATTTTTATACATTGAAATTGGAGCTAAATCTATTCAATACCTTTTGGAGTTATTAAAGCGACTGCATTACATTTTAGTCTACTTTGTGGGACTTTTCCACTTTTTGCTACCACGTTGTCGGTATTATGTCATGTTGCTCAGTTGCCAGACAACAGTGGTAGCCTGGCTATTGGTCGTAAGTTAGGAGGTATCAAGTAAGTTTGATTGGTCTGGTGGAGTTATTAATTTTTATACATCATCTGGGGAAATTTTTCATGTGTCTAACAGGCTTAGAAATGGGTTGACTAGCTAAACTCTCACACAATTTACAACTAATTTGCGATAGTGGTTTGATGGAATTCGCAACGACTGAGTGACAACTGAATATAAACGAGCTGAGCTCAGCGATTCGTCAATTTCCTGATGTGGTAATGCGCGTGTGTGTTACTACACATCAACAAGTGAAATTATATCGTGTTGAGGAAAGTAAAGTTCCTTGACCAGTGAGGCGGGATGTCATATTATTATTAGTAGTACAATCGTTGTCGTCTTCTTCATTGTTGTCATTATCATTATCATCATAGTCATATTCATTATCATCGTCATGATCATAAGAAGCAGAAACTCTTCTCTTGTTTCAATAGGTACCGTTTTTCTATGGCTGTTCTGGCCCAGCTTCAACGGAGGGACCGCGGACGGCGACGAGCAATACCGGGCAGTCATCAACACTTACCTGGCCCTTTGTGCCAGTACTGTTATCACCTTTGCCTTGTCAGCAGTGTTGGACAAAACAGGAAAGGTTGAGATGGTAGGTCAATGATGTCACAAAAAATACTAATGCATAAACGCGACACAAAGAACTTCTGCTATCCGATAACAATGACTGATTCAGACAGCCATATCAAAAAAAAATATAGGGACATATATCGATTAAGCAGTCATTTATGCTCTATAGGGAGGCAACACCATTGTCATGCTTATCGCTGACTAGCCTGATACCTTGGAGTTCCCTCCCATGATACTCTTCACACGAGACCAGGAGCGCACCGTTGAATGGACGATAGCGGTAGAGAAATCCAAGATGGCAGAAGTAATACAGAAATGCGTTGGCATTAAAGATATAGCATCATATCAATTATTTTCAGCTGTGTCGCCACCGGCCTTATCATTGCATAATCGCTGATTAGTATATTTTAGGGTTCCACAAGGCTTAATCTAGTTAGAGTTATTTAGCCAATGGGACATCCGGGACTTGGATACCTTGGTTCACGAGGAGTACGTAGTATTCTAAATCTATACTGCATACGTTTATGATAAGGTACAAATTTTATGTTGACACAGTTATAGACCAGTTATGATAAATACCCTGCATATCATGAGTCAGTCATGTGAAGCGTGACACCAATTGTATGGTCATGTTACACAAAGCATGATTATATAGTCCTGTTATATAAAGAATTATTATATTGTCCTGTTATATAAGCGTGATTTTATGGTCTTGTTATATAAGCGTGATTTTATGCTCTTATTATACATAGCATGATTTTATGGTTCTGCTATATAGGACATGATTTTATGATATTGTTATACAAATCATGATTGTACGGTCCTGCTATACAAATCATGATTGTACGGTCCTGCTATATAAAGCACGATTTTATGGTCAATGTTTTATAAGCGTAATTTTATGGACTCATTATACAAAGCATGATTTTATGATCCTGTTATATAAAGCACGATTTTATGGTCAATGTTTTATAAGCGTAATTTTATGGACTCATTATACAAAGCATGATTTTATGGTTCTGCTATATAGGACATGATTTTATGATATTGTTATACAAATCATGATTGTACGGTCCTGCTATATAAAGCATGATTGTACGGTCCTGTTATATAAAGCACGATTTTATGGTCAATGTTTTATAAGCGTAATTTTATGGACTCATTATACAAAGCATGATTTTATGATCCTGTTATATAAAACATGATTGTATGGTCCTGTTATTTAAAACATGATTGTATGGTCCTGTTATTTAAAACATGATTGTATGGTCCTGTTATTTAAAACATTATTATATAGTCCTGTTATATAAAACATTTTTATATAGTCATATTATAGAAGGCATTATTATATAGTCCAGTTATGTAAGGCATTATAATATAGTCCTGTTATATAAGCGTGATTTTACGGTCCTGTTATATGAGCGTGATTATATCATCCTGATATATAAAGCATGATTTTATGGTCCTGTTATTGAAAGCATGATTTTATGGCCCTATTATATAAACCATGATATCACTTGATGAAAATATCTAAAGGGGTCTACATTTACATAGTCACCTCATAGATAAGGAGACGATTGTCCACGTAGCATCGATAGAAAGATATCCGCATTCTTTTATACATAACTGGATATGGAGACAGCTGTTCACGAAACATCGATAGAAGGGTGTCTGCGTTGTTGTTATGCATAACTGGATTAACATAATTTTACAAATTAGAAAATAATTTTTCATTTTTAATATAAAACTCCGACAATGTCAAAATATTCACATTTGGTGCATACTTTGTAACTTCTTGAAGGGGTCACGTGACCCAAGTTATGCAATGAGATATAAGTTAATAACACATCATGCTAGTATATTGTACTATTTATTGTTCAGAGAGATACACCATAAGATGATGATGAGCAATCAGTCAAGACTAGAACAGAATAAAAGTTATGACGCTATAAATTTCCATAGTAGACAATAATGTGTAATATAAAGTAATCAAAGTCATACCGTTAAACACAGCGAAATAAGTATAATGTAAGTTACTATAAATTCACCCAAGGTAATGCTTTGTCTGCAAGTATTTAAGTTTTTTATTCTTTTATGGAGAATGGATTTTATTTTTTTAATTCATATTAAAGCTTCAAAACTCATTGAATACTGTTATAATATTATTGTCTCTCGATGATCCTTACTGATGCTTATTCTGGGGTTATTTTGTTCACACACACACACACACACACACACACACACACACACACGATTTCGTAACCCATTCTGCTAAAGCGCGGGTCGCTAACAAACTGGATATTTTATTCACAAACACACGTTAACAGTGAATAGACAGTGTTAAACTGCTGTTGACTTTCTAAATTGTGATTTCCTTACTTTGAAAATTTGATGTCTTTTTATAAAAGACCATTTGAATTACTTGAAACACTTAGTCCACATATTTGAAGCAATTATCTTTTTTATCCAGAGATTTGGATTAGTTTTCAGATCTAAAATTTAGTTTTTCCCGGAAAAGTAATAAATGCCATTTGAAAGCGACAAGTTGAATAATATTGACTAAATGCATCAGTCATGGTCACATCTTGCTGCGCATTTGCGACAGGAAGCACGATAATTCTTACATTTTTGCTGTAGATATTGCAGATATTAAACAAGTCGTGATACTAAAAATACTGTTCGTGGTAGTGGTATATTATCTTCAACAAGGTATTATTGAAAACTTGTATGAACTCTTTAGGTCCATCAATTCACGGCATGTCATCATAATGTATTATTGCTAAGTACGTCAATGGTAAAACTGGTATACGACTGTTTCAGGCCCATGTTCAGAACTCCACGTTAGCAGGTGGCGTTGCTGTGGGGACTTGCGCCAACATGCCTCTCCAGCCCTGGGGAGCTCTACTCGCAGGCTCTGTAGCTGGCGTTATCTCTGTCTTGGGATACAAATTCCTCGCGGTGAGTTTTTCCTGGATTTGTATCGACAGATAAGTACATGATATTTGTTGCAGAACTACACTCAGAGTAAGTTATACCCAATTTTACTTAATCTTTATATTTCTCTAGAGGGAACTATTGCATTTATTTTAAAAAGGAAAGCTTAACTAAATTGCTTCTTCAAATAAGTATTACCAAAATGCACATTGGATCGAATTTACTTATTTTATAGAAATGCACTATCAGACCTTTGTAGGTTTTATGTTATTGCGTGCGTCCCATTGATTGCAGACGGATAACAGTGAAATCTGTCTCGCAAAAATCTCTTTGTAAAGGAGCGCTATCTACACGAAACCCCCCCCCCCCTCTCTCTCTCTCTCTCTCTCTCTCTCTCTCTCTCTCTCTCTCTCTCTCTCTCTCTCTCAAACATCCGAGCATGTACTGCTCGGATGTTTGATTACTACAAGTGCCACAAAGTCATATACTTCATATTAGCTAACAAGGGGCCTTGTAATGTAAAAAGTATTTTCAAATCATACCAGGATGCTTCAGAAAAGGTGTAATTATATCTTCCTTTCTATTGCCACAGCCCATTATGACCAGCAAACTTAAGATCCATGACACGTGTGGGGTTCACAATTTGCACGGAATGCCTGGGTTACTGGCTGGAATTGTGAGTTTTGTAGTGGCCGCCATGGCATCAGAAGCAACTTGGGGGCAGAGGTATGTCGAGAAATTTTGCTTCTGGTAGCTAATCTTTAATATTGAAAACAGTTTTTGCTTTCTCGGCCAATAGAAAATAATTTTAGCTTTCTTGGGTAATGGAAGATATGGCTGAATTTTGGCCCATTGTTTTGCATAGATGAATAGATGACTATTGCTTAGTTAATGTTCAAAGTGAATGAGGATTAGTAACTGAGACGTTGGTGTTGAACACTAGGTAATGTATTTTATGCAAACAAAAGCATTATTTCCAGTCTAGACTTTGAGAATAAGAGCTCATAAATGCCAATGACACTATCATGAAGTTGGGGCTTTGTATATTTTGATCTTTTTTTATTATCTTCATCAGCAAATTAGTTTTAAGATTATTTGCATTCAAAGTTACACTGATGTATGTATACAAGAACACAAGATATATAATGACAAGGGTTTGAGACCGCGGTTACTGATCGAGGAGCTTTGTGTTCCCTCCCAACTATAACAGGTTTCATCCCATGCGCACAAACACGGGTCATGGTAATCTGCGCGAGTCCGCTTTGCGGGCCTTCCAACTTAGAGCTCAGTGTTGTTTTGTTTTAAAAACCATTCTCTCAGCGTTTAGTTTTAGAACAACATTTGAACAGCTGTGTGCTAGCGCATATTTTTGCAATATGTGATAACATTTGAAAGAAATACCAATCCGAGAGGAGACTGGTTGTTTTTGTGTGAGAATAGTATATTGAATAATCACGGCGAGTGTATATATATATATATATATATATATATATATATATATATATATATATATATATATATACTATATATATATATATATATATATATATATATATACACACACACACACACACACACACACACACACACACACACACACAATGTCGAAAGCATTCCTGATTATAGTATTGAAAGAATTTGCGTCTTAAGCCGATGCGGGAATTAAATTGCCTGAGGAGTGGTATAGCTGTGCAGCAATAGAATAAAGCCAAAGCAAGGTTTACCTTAATGTACCATATCTGTTTATCAAAGAGGCTCAAAGATAGTGTATGATTTTTCAAATACTTATCCGGGGCAATTGAAAAAATTAATCATATTTAAGAATTACGTTAGAAGCGCACGTCGAAAACTCGATGAGGAAGTTTAAGAAAGCGTGAATGGTCATTGTATGAGTTACCCAGCTACACTGAAATGACATGACTAGCGACAGTGAAATGACCAGCGAGAGCGACATGTCCAATGAGATGACAAATGAAGATACTGAAGATAGTCAGGACAGTGATGACATCAAAATGACCAGTGAAGAGAGTAAATACCACTGAAACTAGGGAAATGGTTTCAGGGTAATATATCGAAACATCAATATCACTCCGACCAATGCACAACGATGAATTCATCTGCGGTAATAAAAAAATATGAAGAAATCATACGCAACCCGGCATAATGGCGGGATTTCTGTGAAGAATTATTACAATGCAAAGATACAAAACTCGCAGACTTAATACTCGGGGACGGCGAGGTAATGGCAGAGAATTTCAAGTTCAAGCACAAATACTGCAACACTTTTAAAAGTCTTGGATGTGAATTTAGAATAGATAGTCAGTTTCGAGTTGGTGTGATGCATTATTGCAACGGCAAGCGTTCAATGATTTCGCCAAATACCCGCTTGAAGAAAATTTTATTCGAACAGGAAGGACATATTTAATACTAATCTGCTAATGTCCTGTCTTTTAGCATTACCATCAGGGCTCCAAGTGCTTTATCACAGATTATTATCGTCATATTGTCATATACCATTCAGTGCGACATAATCTTATAAAAAGCCGTTTTCGGTTGAACACACCAAGAATCAAGGATAGATGAATAGTATTTCATATTAAAGAATCCTCATGTATATTGAAATTTAATTGGCACATGGACGTACCAAATGCAAAGGTGTATGACTTGGAAAATATGATCTTTGCAGCGGAACATATCAATACAAATACTATAAATCACAAGCGCTCGACCATGTCTTAAATCCGGAATTGGAGTCGTGTGGCGTAATCAATTATGCCGACCATGCGGATCTATTCGTGATTATTATCGTCCGTACCGGCCAAGTTCGTCGACGCGAAAGCGGAAAACGCCGTTGATGCCGCTGAGGAAAACATCAACGATATCGTCGACTTCAGCAGAGTCAAAAGATACACAGAAGTTGATGAATAATATCCAAGAGAGAGTCGATTGCGGTTTCCAATCATGATAGAGTAAAACTAATATCACAAAAATGTACTGACCTAATAAACAATTAATGTTTTTATTTTTAAGTTATACCTACAATGAATGAACTTCAAAAAGTGCACGAGATCATGAAGAAAGATTACGAAGAGGTGCAGCATAAGAATATATATTTGTAGTTTGAGCACTACCCCCGGATGAGCCTCTTCAGACCGCACAACAGCTTCGTTTAACAACAGCCAAGTTACGTATTATAATTCCTTCACGGGCCGGGCGAGCTGAAATTTCACACATACTCAGGAACAAAACCGCCTCCTTATTTCAGCTACTATTGCCGCCGAGGCTACTCACCAATGAGCCTAAGTCTCCTAGTACAAGTTGCACAAGCGCATTGGTTATTTAAAAACTTACCTGACAATCACCCCACACACAAACCATGCAAGGACGCTGAGAAGTTTCTGTCGAAGACGCATCCTAGAATCATACCGATATTACAGCAAGCCTGGGTAACATCTGGGTTCACGGTAAACACTGCTCTCATTGCGCAATTTTTCATGCGATTTTCTCCTCAAAAAGCTCAGAAGAAACCAAAATCTCACTCAGGTACTTTCGTGGTGATGCTAGCATGGTTTTGAACCGTAAGGACACTAACAAAGGAAATTACCCGTACGAAAACAAGAGCGACTTTGAAAGAGTTTTCTGAAACTAAGTTGCCGCCATTTGAGAGATTTTATTATATCACTTTCCCACAAAGACATTTCCGCCGACATCTACGCACACGCAAGAAACGTCTGGTCCGCGTTTGGTTGTCGAAATCTCGGTGACTGCCACGACTTGTATTTGAGCACAAATATGTTGCTCGCGGATATCTTTGAGGCGTTCCAGGCCACTGCCTTGAGCGTGTGCAAGCTTGATCACGCGCATTACCTTTCATGACCGGAAATAGTCTGGGATGCACTGCTGCCAAAATCCTTCGTCGAATTGGAAGTGTTCACTGAAAAATCGATCAACAGTTGTTTGTCGAACGTGATATCCACGGCAGGATTTCTATAGCGAGTTATCCCTAAGCTGGTGCGAAAACCATGCGTGGACGGGTTTGACCCAGCAGTTGCATTATGTACCTAGAAACAAAGAATCTGTAAGAGGGGCGATGATACAAATGACGCGCGTAGGCGAGTTCACATGAATTGATCCCGCGCACGTAGACGTGGAAAAGCACATACACTTTTATGACGGCAACAGTGACGTTGGATACTTCTTCGAAGTCGACTTGAAATGCACGGACGAGCTTCACCGCGCACACAATGATTATCCACTAGCCCGGAATCGCTGTCGGTGCACCGCGAGTTGTCCCCGTACCAGAGAGTGATCGTGAACGATTGCGAATGTAATTTCACCGAATTTACCAAATCTGCGCTGGAATCTCAACTACGTTGTTTATGTACGACTCATTGATTTGAATCTGGGGTTCGGGAGTCGTGTATATCGCAGACATGGTCCGCTCGAATGTAATGTTTGTTATATCGAGTATTTTCTTCTAAATGCAATCATGGCCTTCCATGACAATTCACCTGGCGATTCATTCTCCGACACCTGGTTCGGAGATCGCATTCAAGTAATGGATGAGATCCACGTCGGCGCTTTGACGGGCAGGGATATCGTTTGATGCCTTATACGTGAGATAGTGTCGATAACATGCAATATCAACACGATTTATGGGTTCTTCTCCAGGCCCTTATCGGTTATCGTGTAGCGATATGTTTAGTCGTAACTGGCCCGCAATAACTGTATCCAGGTTATTTTTACATTAGTATATTTACTCAATGGTACCTCTGAAAGTTGTTTGGTCAGTGCGGTAGATATATTACCGCCGTTGGCAACTTATTTTCACAAGCGTAAAAAAAGTTTCAGCCATTGCGATTTTGTTGTTACGCGTTCGAATCCGAGCTGGGTTTGCGGTACGTGTTTTAATGAGGCATTGTACACAATATGAAGGCATGATGATAAGTATACAACAATTGAATTTAATATGGCATGGTCCCGAAAAGAAATGTGATTTTAACGTGACTGGCTTCTCTGCATAGGCGAAAACTCAACCACCCAGGCACGGCTACATGTTTCCATACTGGTTCCACGCACTGATCATTGATCCTGCCGAATTCTGGAAAACTCAACTTTTGTTTAATCTGATCTTGCGATAGTTAACGTAGGATGTGCTGCACCTGAATTCATCATCTGCGGATGATCAGCGGTGTTGTGAGACGCTCAGGGGTTTCAAGGTAGTCGACTATCCAGTTTTTTTCCACGACTGATGAAGCGTATAACGTGAAAACCATTACCAGGACTTGAACAGTCTTGTTGATGTGATACTTGACCAATAAGATAACACCATGAGAATATTTTGTAGGGGCAGGTTCAAGAACGCAGACGTGATTTATATAACGCAACGATACGCACAAGTACCCAAGGTGATCTCGGAAAATTGTAGTGTTGTGTTGATGTGCATGGTCTCGCAAATATTCATTGGACCTCGTGTGCCGTTGATCACTTTTGGAACGAGTTTTGAAATATGTTTGCTCATGATCGACTTGAACTAAGGAGACTGTTCCTCCCGAAAAAATATCCCGCGGATTTGCACATAGTCTTGACTCACGCAGTTTAACGACGATAAATATATACAATGACGAAACCGAAGAAAGCTTCGCTTTTCAGCAGTGATTGCATTAGCGGTGAATAATGAATAGCGCCTCAAAGCTTTCCATGTTCGATTGGGACTTCTCCTTATGTAGATGATCGCGAATGTCTCAAAAATGCTTCAGTCGCATCAATCTGCAAGGGAAGACATTATATCAAGCTTTGAACAAACGTTTGCATCGCTGATCAAACCAACAAAAGAAATTGCCAATGAAGTCACGCTTCACAGAAGGCTGCTATGGCCGCCGTGGACGATATTCCAACAATGTGAAATGGGCTACCCAACATATCTGAACTGTCAAACAAGAACCTACTATCAAACTAAGACAAAAGATCTGAGATAAGGACCCCACCAAAATCATCCAGCAGAGCACCTCAACCAGACGGCACATATGAGTGAACTAGCATTTCCGAATATGAACCAGCTAATCAAGAGGAATGTCTTGAAACAGTACCAGAAAAAAGACTTGAAACAGAACCAGAAGTACCCGACCCTGATCCCGAGTACAAGCGACAGGCGCCTCACTAAGCTCGAAAGGTGAGTTTTAATAATCCCATAAGTACCGCCGTTCCAAAACCCTTAAGCTGCAAAAAAAGAAATAGTATGGAAAATTCCCAGAAATACAAAGACAAGATCTACACTCACTGGCTCAAAATGCTATTTTTAGAGTTTACGGGGGAAGAAAAAAGTCGCCAGCATGAAGTGGAAAGCATTTGAAGCTTTTGTCGAAAACTTTAACATAGGAAAACTGATAGTGGGGTTAAAAATGTGGAAAGATGCTGACAAATACCTCAAAGGAAGATCCTCAGAAGAGTATTTTCGCCAAATTCTCAAAACATGGGGAAAGCATTAGCGCCACCACCGAAAAAGTAACTTACAAGGAAGAAAGATCGGTTGTTGATTGCGCATCCGGAGACCAGCAGCCGATCCACGAACTTGTGGATTGAGCAGGGGTTGGCTAACGCCCCGAATGTTACCAACGAGGTTGTGTAAATTTATAAGCGGTCGCACACCGACCACATCATGGACCAATGGATTTTCTACGCGTTAATTATAGAACTCATTCAAGATATTGATGAAGTATGCAACAACCATGATTAGTTCCGAGGCTCTTTCCACTCTTCGCGAAATCAAGGCAGTGATGCAGCGTGTCGTTGCAAGTACAAGTGGTGGAAATTCTCAAGATTTTAACAACCAGTCGTGGATAAGACGTTCGCGTGCATGTAGTCGGCGGATATGCTTTCGCGAGACTGCGAGAATTAAAAAGACTCAATCAGTGGCAACTGAGTTTCAGAAAACCTTTTCCAGTCGTTCCTGTATTCGTACCACTAAATTCCTTTGCGAGTAAGCAAGCCTAACTTTGCAGGTTCCGGGGGGGGGGGGGGGAAGCGCCATGATGTCGACGAGTGATTATGAAGGAGACTGTCAGCGTTCTGAGCGAGGCCACTCACGAGTTTGTCCAAGCTGGAATTGTAAAACTGCAGAGAGTTATTGAACTACAGCTGATCCAATCCAACGTAATGTATTCTAACATATTGTTATTGATAACACTTATTGCCATTATCGACGCTGTTGCGATTCCTTGCACGATCACGTGGCCATCATAACCACGCGGGCTTTGAAACACAAGCAGAATTCTGCTTTGCCTTGGTAAATTCGCAACTGCCGGTTGCATGCTTTGCATAGATTTACAGAAGAATGATCTGCAACAAAAAGCGATTTGACAAATACTTCAGCTTTGTCCTGGCGGTAGTATAATATTGGTGGCTCGGTCGCTTCATCGCATCTGACGGGAATACTGCAAAAGCCGAATGCATTGTGTTCAGCAACTTGTATCATAATTAACTGAATTGTACGCTACGACTTTTCGCAGCTTATGGGTGCTCAATCCATGCATGCAGTGTCGGCATGGAACCTATCTCTGTTTATCCTTTGCTGTACCGATACACCATTCGGAGAAAATCGTTGATCCACACATAGTGGTAGAGACCCTGCAACAGCAACAGATTAACGTTGAACCGCCTGCGGAAATCTTTGTTTTATAGTGTGGGTATGGCCGAATTAGTTTAAGGCCACCGTTCAATGCGAATACATTAACGGAGATGTTAATGTCGAGTCGTTCAAACTTAACGATGTCTGTAACCTGTACAGGGAATTATGTGTTACCAAACTCAAGCTTACCAGATGCTTTTGGTATTTTTGATGCTGGTCGGTATGGTCGCTTGCGGGATAGAACAAGGACAAGAACGATTGTCGTCGTTTTTCACGTTTATTACGGATTGGCGCAGACTACATGCTAGGGCTGGAATATAACTCGACCGGCGGAAATACGGGGGAGCCTCGGCGGCATTTCATGCATTTTCAGCCCGTGATGGAATTAAGATACGTAACTGTGCCGCCAATGTAAGAAGCTGTTTCACGGTTGAAGGCGGTTCATTGTAATCTTCTTTTGCTACACTTGATAAGCTTTATTTTATTGTCTCGCGCATTTTTCTAAAAATTCATTCGCTAAGAGCTTGCTCTTATAATAAAAGCATTATCTAATTCTTTGTTATGTCAATATATTATGTAATATTATTTTTACTTTAGCATAATTGGTGACCGCAATCGCCTTTATTCTGGATATTATTTTATCAATATTTGTGTCTTTTTCAACGGAGTTGAAGTCATTAACATCGTTAACGATTTCCTCCACGGCATCGAAAATGTTTTCCACATTCGCCACGTTTAAGACATGGTCGAGCGCCTGTGATTTATAGTATTTATATTGGCCTCTTCTGCTGCAATGTTCATATTTTCCAAGGCATACATCTTTGCATGTGTTACGTCAATTACCGTACCGTCCCCGAGTATTGTGTCGATGGGTTTGGTATCTTGGCATTGTAATAATTCTTCACAGAAATCCTGCCATTTCACCGGTTGCGTATCATGTTTTCATATTCTTTATTACCTCAAATGAATTCATCGTTGTGCATACGTCTGAGTGATATCGGTATTTCTTTATATTACCCTGAAACCATTTCTCAAATTGCAGTGGTATTTAATATCTTTACTGGTCATTTTGATGTCCTACTGTCCTGACTATCTTCAATAGCTTCGTTGGTCATCTCACTGGACATGTCAGTTTCATTGGTAATTCACTGTCGCTAGTCATGTCATTTCATTCTCGCTAGGTAATTCACTCATCGTCAACAACCTAACATATTCTTGCACAATAACATACAATGGCCTTTCAATTGGTTATTTTTTCAGTGGTTCCATATAATTATTTGAAAAATTATATACCATCTTTTTGAGCCTATTTGATACACAGATATGATCTATTAAGGCTTAACGGTGCTTTGGCCTTTACTATTACCACACAATTATACCACTTCTCAGGCAATTTAATTCCCGCATCAGCTTTAGACAGAAGTTCTTTCGTAATACTATATGTGTCAGACAGCTGGGCTTTTGACGTTCTATATATTCTCGCCGTGCGTATTCAATATTCTGTTCTCAAACAAAAACAACCAGTCTTCGTTCGGATTGGTATTTCATTGAAATGCTACCACATACATGAAATATGCGAGGCAACACATTGCTGTTTAAAAATGAAGTCTACAGACAATTCTTTTAAAAAAACAAAGAAACAACACCACTGGATCTCTCGATCGGAGGGCCCGCAAATTGACTTGCCAAGATTACTGTGGGCCGTGTTTGTGTAAGTGTACTGAAACATTTCGTCGCTGTGAAGGCCCCAAATGCTGTGTCACGTGCGCACTTACGCTGTCGCGTGCGGGTTTAGATTTTTGAAAATCATTCTTGAGCGTGTTTGTGCGTGCCGGGCAATTATTGGCGCTGCTCTCACGTTTGCCGCCAGGATGAATTTATGGGGCTGTTATGTATATTTAGTTTATATTGTGTTCTTGACTTTTGTTCGTAATTGATGGTAGAGGTTTTGTCTACCTGACTATGGTCAAGTTTTATCATGATTAAAGGTGGTAAACGAGATGTTTATTAAAATTTAAGTCCCAGGCCTCAACTTCCATTAGAAATCGTTAATTTTCCAGAAATTACTTTTTCGTCAACAGGTCAGGTGACAGCCTGTATTTATAGGAGATTTTGTAAACAATAATTCATTCCTGTTTTATGATCAGCCTGTTGTTATCACTTATAGTTGTATTCGAATATAATTTGAGATAAATTATTTATTCTATTTATTCATTGGAATTATAAAGTGCTCATTGACAATTTGGACTAAAACACTACTTTGGGATTATTGAGGGCCCATTCAAAGACATTTCGAATTATATCATTGCGACAATCAAGGCTATTCGCATTCATTCGGAACATTCCTATACTTTTGGACTTTATTTAGGATAGCTTAGGATTAAATTCACAATACTGAAACGTTTGAATGTTCACTTTGTATTCTAGGGAAATAAATTATATGTTGATTTTACGAAACTGGTTGGTTTTGGTTATTTCTGTTACATTGCTTAAGGCCATAGAGTCCTAACAGGAGCTAGAAGGCTCCAAACCAGATCGGCAACCGCTATCTCCAACTCTTAATTTGATACAACTACACTTTAACACTATAAATATGATTAACATGATGACAACCAACGAACATAATTTTATGGCAAGGATGGCAGCGACGATGTGGTGGCAGTAGTTACGACGACTACGACAATAAAGCAGAAGAAAGAGGTGGATAGGATTGTTGCTGTGAAGATTAATGCGATAGAATGTGACAGAAACTGCGATAACAATAACAAATTGATGGGACAACAAATGGTGCAACCCACTTCTTGGATATCACGATTATCTTAGGTATTATTATCATTATCCTTTTGTTCACATTTGCAGCTATTACGAGATTTTCAGCAAAGTTATTCCAATGGACAACACAACGGAGCTTGCGATCGTGATGTCCAACTTCTCTTTTATTAAGGAAGGCGGTGCTGGAAGATCAGCAATACAGCAGGGCGGATTCCAGATGCTGGCACTGTTGGTCACTCTGGGCATTGCTATTGTGGGTGGAATTCTAACTGGTAATCAAAGCTTTTCATATGAGCTGAAAATATCTTTTTTTGCAGGCATTAACGGGAGAAACAATGGAATATAACAGTATTGAATGATTTCTTTGTTGTAAATTTTGCATAAAATAAAATAATTTGTGCAAAAACATCAAAATTTAAATACTTTCAGACAAATGAGGACGTAGAATAAATGTGGCATAACGTACATCATGCTTATATTACCGTATTTAATATCATTATATTACACATTAATGTGTTATATCGAAAATGATAACATACTGAGTTTCTATTACACATTAATGTGTTATATCGAAAATGATAACATACTGAGTGTCTATTACACATTAATGTGTGATATCGAAATTTATTACGCCTTGACTTTGTATTATTCATTCATATGCAATATCGAAAATGATAACTTATTGACTTTATATTATATATGAATGTGTAATATAGAAATTATAACGTTAAGACTTTATATTACGCATTTATCTGTAATATAGAAAGTGTTAAGGTCATGATTTTATATTAATGTGTAATATAAAAAATTATAACGTCATTTATCATATATTTCATGGTGAGCTATTTAAATACATCAATTGGAGAGGAATGATATCACCATATTGGCGATATCTTTTTTCATTTAGGAAGTGTATCTGCCTTTTTGTGTGTTATTCAGACCCGTATTTCTATATTTAGGCCAATTTCATTTTTCCATTCTTCTGCCCCCCCCCCTTCCCTCCATATCAGAATGTACAGATCTTTAAATGTGTCAACTGTAGACCCTCAAGTGTGCATTCATGCAATCAACGAGGTGTCATTAAGTCGAGGTGCCATCAAGTCAAACTCCAAACAGATAAAGTAGATTTCAGGTATCAACATTTTTATACCTAGTTTTCTAGATGAATCATGGAAACTGTCAGTGATTGAACACATGAGTTGTAGATATGTGGCACCCATAAAGTATTCTATACCTGTAATACTCAACGACAAACGGTACACAGTTTTTAGAAGAAAAAAAAAATCGTGATTAAATATAGTAAATACAACGTTTTAAGTAGCAATTTCAACTCATATCTCAATCTTGTTTGAAAACGATGGATAAAATTTAAGTGACAATCGAAAATTGGATACATTTTCTGCTACCGAAATAGATTGCAAACCTATTGTTCTTTGTTTTAATACATATATCAGTTAATATATTTCAAGACAGACTAAATAAAATTACTTTATTGTACATCTCAGATAATTAAACCAGACATAACGTTATGTGGTTCCATTACTTCTATTACAATACGACCGCATACATGGGATATATTCTACAAGAAACATTAACAACACTTTTGTGATGTTTCTTCTTGTGTTTGTATGTGTGGAGGTTGGTTGGTGGGTGGGTGTACTCATAATGTATGCCAAAGTGGGATTATACTATTTTATTCAGTATATGTCATTGTTTATCGACCCACTATGTTTGTAAAAATAGCTGAAATTAACACTGACGATTACTCACAACGAGGCCTACCCAAGGGTCATACGGCACGAGGAGGCAGTCTTGTTGTATAGAAACGCCACCTGGTTAGCAGTTCATCTACAAAACAAAAATTCTACTTCATATTCTTCATATATCAGGGTTCCTTCTGAAACTTCCTGTGTTTGAATCAAAGAAGGTCCGTCTGTTCGACGACGAGGACTTCTGGTTAGTACAGCAGGATGGTGTTCCCAAAACTGGAATGGACGCCACGGATGATGAGCACAACGAAGCCAGAATGTAAGTAAACGTTTTGAAAAATAGATTTATTATTTTCACTTATTTACCCCAGACCTGGTCTCGCATAAAGTCAAACTTGGGTCCCGCTTTGTTTGGGGCTGTTTTTCCAAGAATAGTTATTTGATAAATTCCAAATGAAATAACACTGCTGATATAATATTTTGTAATTTTGAAAATATTGGAATAATTCTTTAATAGCTGTCATCACCCTCAACCAACAATCTTTCACTGAACTAATAAATTGCGATGACGACAAAGTGCTTTTTATGGATACCCTCCTTTTTGACTTTTTGTTTGGCAAATAACACTTGTCTTCAACCTCATATAAAGCCTGAATATGTGCCATTTGGAGGATCACTGTATTCATCTGGTGTAGCCAAGAACATGTCTACAGTTATTCTCCAAGGTACCACAAGAAAACGCCATCTAAAATACAGTCATTCCCTCATCAAAACACTGGAAAAATGACAACTGCACGTATGATCCTAATACTTATATCAGGAGATGCTCATTCAAATGCTGGACCAAATGATAAATATCTAAATTCCCTTCTGGTGTGCGTGAACTACGAATGATATGTTCACAGCTTGCTGCGTGTTGGAATAATTGTAGTGCTTGGTACCACACAAGCTGCGGTGACATTAGCTCGAGCATTTCTCCTATTTTGAAAATTAAGATGTCGTTTGACACTGTTGTAAATGTCACTGCTTAAATATGGTTAGTTTCACATATAAACGTTTCGAATTTATTCACATCGAATGTAACTTCCCCTGTCTTCTGGACAGATGCATCTACTAACTTCGTCGTATCAGATGGATCGTTCAAACGTAATTCATATACAGTTTTAAAGAAAAACAATTTTACCAAACTTTTCTACAAGCTTCATAGACTTGGGCATAAACACGGTGGCTCAATTACTTTAGTGATGAGTCGAAATGGTAACATGCGATTTTTAACAGTGAACTAAGGAAGCAACAGGTAACTAAATAAGAATTTCTAGCTTCTGATATACGTATATATAGTACCTAATTGTGGCTGAAAAGAGTCAAGCCGGAATCAATCCAGCAGAAACTGCAATTTAAAAAAATGCTAAAACGTCCCACACTGCTAAAGAATCTTCAGAAATGGTTGTAAAACCGTCCAGCCTTGAGTGGTCTTTGTTGTAGTCAAACAATGAACTTTAGCAGAGGAAAAACTCAAGTTTGTAATTAACGGCGAACTTCTGTGGGCAAAAGTCAAATAACTGGTTAGTATATCTCTATCTTCCATATTTCTGCATGCCATATTTCTACTTTCCTTGCCATATTTCTACTTGCCATATTTCAATATTTGCCAGGTCAAAAACCTACACGAATCAACTAATAACGTCGAACAACACAAAGAGCGTAAACGTAGTGTCTTGACTGGTTATTTTTAACCTCCTTGACATTAACTGCAATACTGAAAACTGTTGAGCCTGGCTTCCCAGACATAGTAGTTCAACAAACACTACTAAATATTTCCACTGAACATGGTCTTACACAGGTCCACAACCAACCAACAAGTTTTGATAATATTCTTGATTTCGTCTTTAGAGGCAATCCATCGATGTCTTAAATATTAAGTAGTAACCCTGGGATTATTGACCATACCAATGTAGTATCCCTGGGATTAATGACCATACCATAGTAGTATCCCTGGGATTAGTAACCATACCAATGAAGTATCCATGTGATTAGTGACTATACCATGGTAGTATCTCTGGGTTTAGTGATCATGCCATGGTAGAATCCCTGGGATTAGTGATCATACCTTGGTAGTAACAGACTTTGACTTCCTTCCTCAGGTTTGGAACAAAACCTCAAGAACATTAAATCTTAGCAAAGCAAATTAGAACGATATTTTCACCAAAGTCGAGCTTCTTTCCGAGACACTCGTCAATTTATATGATAAAAGTTGTTACGTATCGGCTTGTTCAAAGTAACAAAAGAAAAGAGTGAAGACAAAGCTGTGTAAGTTTTAACAAAAATAATTTATTTCCCTAGAAAACACGGTGAAAAGGTGAAAATATGAAATAGGACTTACGGTTTGTGAAGAAAATCCAAACATTTATCCTAGTACTGGAAAAAATACAAGTTCTATCACTAAATAATTTTAACTGAGTCCAGGTTCGAATCTTGACGACGTTCCAAGATGGAGGATGATGACGTCAGATGAAGTCTTTACACAAATGTCCAGAATTTCACGTTGAACCACAATTTGTACTGTACTGTTCCAGTTTAGAAGGAATTTCACTGAATGTCTTTGTCCTAAACCACTTGTGTAGTTCTCCAGGGAAAAATAAATTATTATTTAAAAGTAGATGAACTCCTATAGCTTTCATCTATAACAAGACACATCTTGAGCTCTACAGATGTAAAGAAAAATAAACAAACTCTTTCCAGCACAATAAAAATAATACCTTCTTCTCAAGGTATAAGAACGACTATGACTATTTCACATTGAACTAAGTGTTTAAAAACCGAACCAAAACGTCATTACATGCACACGCACGAAGAACGCGTGGTTATTTCACAATAAACAATCGCAGTACACGACGTAAACACGTGTAATTAGAAATGACCTAGGCCACAACCAATCGTTTATGCTGGCTGTTTATCCAGTCTATAAAATAAAAAACTTACGAAAGCCGAGAGTCATATTTACGTTCTAAATAAACACGACGTTTCTTTCAAAATATCAGACCCTGTGAACATAATCATCTTCATAATAATATACAATAATACAAAAATGAAATAAAAAGAATTCAAATTTTAACACACAAGTAATTAAATTACATGGTCGTAACAAAGTTGTATTGTCATTGAGAAGTTGGATAAGTTTAACTCAACTATATCGTCCATAATGAAAAACAAAACGTATCAACGTTAGAAACACACAAAATCAATTCTTTTTTTAATCGCAAACTGAAGACAATAATCAAAAAGAAAACCCAGACTATACGAATACGTAAAGAACAATGGTCTGTGGTATCTCTTCAGAGCTATTCAGCGACAGTGCAAAATAAAATTTAAGACAGCAGCGATAATCTGCTTTAATTTTTACAGTACCGTTCAGATAAACATAATTCAAAAATCGCAATATATCAGATCTAAACATCAGTACAAAGGATGTATTCCTCAAGGTAAGAGATGGGCTCTTTAATAAATTATGACAAAGAGCAAAGTCAAAATCAGCATTGTCCATTATGGCAAGGCAAAGCCCAAATCCTCATTGCTCTTTTTGGTAAAGGCAAATGTTTGGGACCTTTCGTTTGTCAGCGATAGAGCCGATTGAAACAGGTATTGAGACAAGTGGTATGTTTCTTTAGTATTGATTATAAAAATATAGATATGAGATGTGTAACAGATATGTTGAGCCAAGAATTTACCTAATTACAAAGTAGACGTCGTATAAACAGACTTGTATTCTTAAACAAAGTTATTGGAGCTTGGTATCGGCAAAAAAAAAAAAAAAAAAATAGCTTGATTTTCGGAAACGTTTCCAACAAAAATGTAACACTAAACCAAAGCAATTCAAAGAGTTTGAAAGCAGAAATATTTGGGACAATCGCCTGTTTGCATTAGCAGAACGTGTTATGCAAGCAATACTAATCAGTTTCCAAAACTCTTTTATGTGGCACCACTAAAAATTGCAGTAATATTGACAAGAAAATTGTGAGCGCACAAAATCTCTTAAGTGTACGCAATATCTCTCCCTTCCTGTCTTCCACTGCATTTGAAAGGTCATAAGCAGTAACAGAAAAAGAAGCAGACAGTTATCTCGATGAATGCTGCGTGTTCTAGATAACCCGGATGTTTGGGTAAGGTAACCTTCAAGTTGGAGAAAACCAGAAGAGAGGGAAGAAAACATCTATTTGTGCTGGAACCAGATATCAAACCTAGCAGAATTCCAGAGGAGCGGGTCAGACACATTGCATATGCTCTGCCCCCTCCCCCCTCAAACTTCACTAACCATCTAATTTTTTTATTCTCAAATAGCGATATGTATATGTCTTTATTATGATTTGCTTGGAAACGAAGACATTTTACTGGACATTTTGCAAGCAGCAAATACTAAAATAGCCATATTGTCTGGAATTCTTTTGAAACGAATAATATTTATCTCTGAGGAAAATTCGAAAAATCTTAAATCTGAAGAATTTCTGACAGCTTTATTCAACAATGAAAAGATTCACTGTAATACATTATTAAAACAACAGATATGGTAACTATATGGAATTGCTGTAGGTAACTATATGGAATTGCAGTAGGTAACTATTTGGAATTGCAGATCACTTAGTCGAATCATTTAATAAATGTAAATTCTGTGACTCATCGCAAAACTATCGTGCTCTTTAATTCCTTTAGTGCATCTATATCCTATTATGGTGCTATTTAAATTTTTACTACCACAAAAATGATAAAATGATATAATTGTGACACTGAAAAATCACCAAGCGATATGGAACAAAAGGAACACCAGATACCAACGATGTAGGGATTGCTCATTTAGGAAATAACTTGCTTGGGAACGAACAACAGTGTATTTGTACGTACTAGAAGATTCTGATGATTCCACATTTGAGAATGTATGTGGTAGAAAAATTAAATACATATATTTCCATCAAAATGCTAAATAAAAATATAGACCAAAGACAGACAGCAAAACGCAGAATACACTAAAACGGAATGGAAAGAATGAAAACAGAATATATAGAGAAATACAGTGCTGATGTTAACTAGTCATCACAAATGTAGACTGAGCCAGGCACAAGGTAAATGTATCATAGTTGACGATCTGATTGATTTAAGTTAATGAACACTACCGAAGTTATTTTACCTTGAGTGGAGCACAAGGGCAGTCACACACCAAAAGCAGCCAAGTGAATATTAAATCATCTTGAAAATGTTTACATCATAAATAATAGCACAAACCAAAACTGAAATAAATTCAACAGTTTCCAGAGAGGTAGTTGAAATATTTCACGACTTGAACACGAAAGAAACAATGCTAATAATAACACAAAATCAAAATTTGTTTGATGGGATAAAAGTGTGGTCAAAGCTAGTTGTAGCCAAAATCGGTCAAAGCTAGTTGTAGCCAATCGTGGTCAAAGCTAGTTGTAGCCACGTGTGGTCAAAGCTAGTTGTACCCAAGCGTGGTCAAAGATAGTTGTAGCCACTTGTGGTCAAAGCTAGTTGCACCCAAGCGTAGTCAAAGCTAGTTGTATCCAAGTGTGGTCAAAGCTAGGTATACCCAAGCGTGGGGAAAGACAGTTGTATCCAAGTGTGGTCAAAGCTAGTTGTAGCAAAGATCGGTCAAAGCTAGTTGCAGCCAAGTGTGGTCAAAGCTAGTTGTAGTCAAGTGTGGTCAAAGCTAGTTATAGCCAAGTGTGGTCAAAGCTAGTTGTAGCCAAGTGTGGTCAAAGCTAGTTGTAGCCAAGTGTGGTCAAAGCTAGTTGTACCCAAGTGTGGTCAAAGCTAGTTGTATCCAAGCGTGGGCAAAGACAGTTGTAGCCAAGTGTGGTCAAAGCTAGTTGTAGCAAAGTGTGGTCAAAGCTAGTTATAACCAAGTGTGGTCAAAGCTAGTTGTAGCCAAGTGTGGTCAAAGCTAGTTGTAGCCCAGTGTGGTCAAAGCTAATTGTACCCAAGTGTGGTCAAAGCTAGTTGTAGCCAAGTGTGGTCAAAGCTAGTTATAGCCAAGTGAGGTCAAAGTTAGTTATATGCAAGTGTGGTCAAAGTTAGTTGTAGCCAAGTGTGGTCAACGCTAATTGTACCCAAATGTGGTCAAAGCTAGTTGTATCCAAGTGTGGTCAAAGCTAGTTGTACCCAAGTGTTGTCAAAGTTAATTGTAGCCAAGTGTGGTCAAAGCTAGTTGTAGCCAAGATCGCTCAAAGCTAGTGGTACCCAAGTGCGGTCAAAACTATTTGTACCCATGTGTGGTTAAAGCTAGTTCTAGCCAAGTGTGGTCAAAGCTAGCTGTACCCAAGTGTGGTCAAAGCTAGTTGTGCCCAAGTGTGGTCAAAGCTAGTTGTATCCAAGTGTGGTCAAAGCTTGTTATATCCAAAGAGTGGTCAAAGCTAGTTGTAGCCAAGCGTGGTCAAAGCTAGTTGTAGGCAAGCGTGGTCAAAGCTAGTTATATCCAAAGAGTGGTCAAAGCTAGTTATATCCAAAGAGTGGTCAAAGCTAGTTATATCCAAAGAGTTGTCAAAGTTAGTTGTAGCCAAGTGTGGTCAAAGCTAGTTGTAGCCAAGAGTGATCAAAGCTGGTTGTACCCAAGTGTGGTCAAGCTAGTTGTATCTAAGTGTGGTCAAAGCTAGTTGTTGCCAAGTGTGGTCAAAGTTAGTTGTACCTAAGTGTGATCAAAGCTAGTTGTAGCCATGTGTGGTCAAAGCTAGTTGTAGCAAAGATCGGTCAAAGCTAGTTGTACCCAAGTGTGGTCAAAGCTAGTTATAGCTACTTGTGGTCAAAGCTAGTTGTAGCCAAGTGTGGTCAAAGCTAGTTGCATCCAAGTGTGGTCAACGCTAGTTGTAGCCAAGAGTGGTCAAAGCTAGTTGTAGCCAAGTGTGGTCAATGCTAGCTGTAGCCAAGCGTGGTCAAAGCTAGTTGTTTCCAAGTGTGGTCAAAGCTAGTTATATCCAAAGAGTGGTCAAAGCTAGTTGTAACCAATCGTGGTCAAAGCTAGTTGTAGCAAAGCGTGGTCAAAGCTAATTATAGCAAAGCGTCAAAGCTAGTTGTAGCCAAGCGTGGTCAAAGCTAGTTGTAGCCAAGCGTAGTCAAAGCTAGTTGTAGCCAAGTGTGGTCAATGCTTGCTGTAGCCAAGTGTGGTCAAAGCTAGTTGTAGCCAAGCGTGGTCAAAGCTAGTTGTAGCCAAGCGTAGTCAAAACTAGTTGTAGCCAAGCGTGGTCAAAGCTAATTATAGCAAAGCGTCAAAGCTAGTTGTAGCCAAGCGTGGTCAAAGCTAGTTGTAGCCAAGTGTGGTCAATGCTAGTTGTAGCCAAGTGTGGTCAAAGCTAGTTGTAGCCAAGCGTGGTCAAAGCTAGTTGTAGCCAAGCGTAGTCAAAGCTAGTTGTAGCCAAGTGTGGTCAATGCTAGTTGTAGCCAAGTGTGGTCAAAGCTAGTTGTAGCCAAGCGTAGTCAAAACTAGTTGTAGCCAAGCGTGGTCAAAGCCAATTATAGCAAAGCGTCAAAGCTAGTTGTAGCCAAGTGTGGTCAATTCTAGTTGTAGCCAAATGTGGTCAAAGCTAGTTGTAGCCAAGCATGGTCAAAGTTAGTTGTAGCCAAGTGTGGTCAAAGCTAGTTGTAGCCAAGAGTGATCAAAGCTGGTTGTACCCAAGTGTGGTCAAGCTAGTTGTATCTAAGTGTGGTCAAAGCTAGTTGTTGCCAAGTGTGGTCAAAGTTAGTTGTACCTAAGTGTGATCAAAGCTAGTTGTAGCCATGTGTGGTCAAAGCTAGTTGTAGCAAAGATCGGTCAAAGCTAGTTGTACCCAAGTGTGGTCAAAGCTAGTTATAGCTAATTGTGGTCAAAGCTAGTTGTAGCCAAGTGTGGTCAAAGCTAGTTGCATCCAAGTGTGGTCAAAGCTAGTTGTAGCCAAGAGTGGTCAAAGCTAGTTGTAGCCAAGTGTGGTCAAAGCTAGTTGTAGCCAAGCGTGGTCAAAGCTAGTTGTAGCCAAGCGTAGTCAAAACTAGCTGTAGCCAAGCGTGGTCAAAGCTAGTTGTAGCAAAGTGTGGTCAAGCTAGTTGTATCCAAGTGTGGTCAAAGCTAGTTGTAGCCAAGCGTGGTCAAAGCCAATTATAGCAAAGCGTCAAAGCTAGTTGTAGCCAAGTGTGGTCAATGCTAGTTGTAGCCAAATGTGGTCAAAGCTAGTTGTGGCCAAGCATGGTCAAAGTTAGTTGTAGCCAAGTGTGGTCAAAGCTAGTTGTAGCCAAGAGTGATCAAAGCTGGTTGTACCCAAGTGTGGTCAAGCTAGTTGTATCTAAGTGTGGTCAAAGCTAGTTGTTGCCAAGTGTGGTCAAAGTTAGTTGTACCTAAGTGTGATCAAAGCTAGTTGTAGCCATGTGTGGTCAAAGCTAGTTGTAGCAAAGATCGGTCAAAGCTAGTTGTACCCAAGTGTGGTCAAAGCTAGTTATAGCTACTTGTGGTCAAAGCTAGTTGTAGCCAAGAGTGGTCAAAGCTAGTTGTAGCCAAGTGTGGTCAATGCTAGCTGTAGCCAAGCGTGGTCAAAGCTAGTTGTTTCCAAGTGTGGTCAAAGCTAGTTATATCCAAAGAGTGGTCAAAGCTAGTTGTAGCCAATCGTGGTCAAAGCTAGTTGTAGCAAAGCGTGGTCAAAGCTAATTATAGCAAAGCGTCAAAGCTAGTTGTAGCCAAGCGTGGTCAAAGCTAGTTGTAGCCAAGTGTGGTCAATGCTAGTTGTAGCCAAGTGTGGTCAAAGCTAGTTGTAGCCAAGCGTGGTCAAAGCTAGTTGTAGCCAAGTGTAGTCAAAGCTAGTTGTAGCCATGTGTGGTCAATGCTAGTTGTAGCCAAGTGTGGTCAAAGCTAGTTGTAGCCAAGCGTGGTCAAAGCTAGTTGTAGCCAAGCGTGGTCAAAACTAGCTGTAGCCAAGCGTGGTCAAAGCTAGTTGTAGCAAAGTGTGGTCAAGCTAGTTGTATCCAAGTGTGGTCAAAGCTAGTTGTAGCCAAGCGTGGTCAAAGCCAATTATAGCAAAGCGTCAAAGCTAGTTGTAGCCAAGTGTGGTCAATGCTAGTTGTAGCAAAATGTGGTCAAAGCTAGTTGTAGCCAAGCATGGTCAAAGCTAGTTGTAGCCAAGCGTAGTCAAAGCTAGCTGTAGCCAAGCGTGGTCAAAGCTAGTTGTAGCAAAGTGTGGTCAAGCTAGTTGTATCCAAGTGTGGTCAAAGCTAGTTGTAGCCAAGCGTAGTCAAAGCTAGTTATATCCAAAGAGTGGTCAAAGCTAGTTATATCCCAAGAGTGGTCAAAGCTAGTTATATCCAAAGAGTAGTCAAAGCTAGCTGTACCCAAGTCTTTCCTCATCTAATTGTACCCGAAAACATGGTTCAAAAGAATACAAAATATTTGTTGATTCAAACGAACTATTTTTGTGTCTCATACAAGATATAAATATACAAATTACGTTTAATGCTAATAGTATCAAGATATGCAGCAACAATTTATCAGGCAAACAGTGTTCTATTTTTTTTTTTTTTTTTGGTTTTCAATGACCGACAAAGAACATCATTTAATATACTTTTACTATAATCCCGCAATTCCAATTGCTAAATATAAATCAGTTGTGTAATCAAGAAATAAAGACAAAAAGACACTGAAGTGAAGGATTTGTTAACTGAACAATCTACTTCCGTATTTCGCAAAGAAGCGATAAAAAGATTTCCAAGCAAATTAGTCCAGTGGATGGATGATCAGCGGCAGGCAGACATGGTTGACATGAAAATATAACAATGAATACTATATATTTTACCAAATGGACATATTTTCAAAACACGCTTGGGATGAAAAAATCGAAATAACATCCGGCATTTTTTAAAATAGAAAATAAATCTTTAAAGAGAAAAAATGAAAAGTTACAATTTGCTGTGAGAAGGGAATTTAGAAGAATGTATTAGAAATTATCTGGAAAAAGTAAACATTGAATACTTTTTCCATTTACACAGACAAAAAAGTAAACATTGAATACTTTTTCCATTTACACAGACAAAAAAGTAAACATTGAATACTTTTTCCATTTACACAGACAAAAAAGTAAACATTGAATACTTTTTCCATTTACACAGACAAAAAAGTAAACATTGAATTCTTTTTCCATTTACACAGACAAAAAAGCATATCTTTTGGGAAGTTTAACAGAACCTTAAAAACTGGAACATGGATCTATTTCACTGAATGAAAGTATAAAATAAGTTGGCATTTTGCCAAATTTAATTGATAGTTGTAACAAAACTCATTATAACTGCAAGGAGGTAACAAAAATCACAACTTGGGATAAACGTATTTGATTTTCGGATAATAAATACATCATAGTATCAAGTTCAATAGTGTCCTGTGTAGTTACCTATTATTTAAGTTACTCTTACATTAAAGTGTCAAAAGATCGATTGTACGTGTGACAACCATGGCAGCACAGTTTGACATATAAATAGCTCCATATGTAAAATATTGATTCTTCTGACTTGTGTAGAACATGATTGTTTCACAAAATGAAATAGAATTAAAAACGTTTGTCTAAGTGAAAACACTTACAAATTGAATGCTTTAATATGTATTAATTGTATATTTCTGCCATATCTTTTACATATATTTGGTCAACATATGTTCAACATCTGTGTTAACTTTCTGTGCATTATACGTGGTGATATTATATGTCTAACATTTCCCGTACACATAGCAACTTTGTCAGTGAATATTTATACATCTGCATATTTTACGTTTCAGGGGACTTATGGAAACTAATGCGGCGGAGCAATGATAATCTGTAAATCGAAGCAGTATAACTTGTGCCTCTGTCTCAGACAGTAGAAAGATAAGACAAACACACTTCAGTTCTAACAAATTTCGCTACGTCATCACGCAAGCACTCCTTACCTGATCTTTTTGTGCAGATAAAAATAGTTATGAATATGTTTGCTAAATAGTCAATTTAGTTACTTTGGTTTCTCCTTCCGCAGGACTCTCTCTCTCTCTCTCTCCTTGGTCATCACAAGTTTTGCATGTTGTGAGACTCGTTGCTTCTCATTTTCTATTTAATCTATGGTAAGCACGTGAAATTACTCCACCAGACTGTCTATTAAAGAAAGGAATGGAAGTAAACCACTGAAGGTACTGTGGGGAATAAAAAGTTTAAGTTTAATGAGTTCTTTCCCTGGTAAGGAATTATACAAAAACACAAAAAATACAATTTTTAAATCGAACATTGCACACATTTCAGAATGCAACTAAAATGGTCAACTTTATACTACAAAAATAAATATTCTGCAATTTGAAGGTAAATAGGAATGTAAAAGAAATACTTTGGTTAACAGTGCTAAAATGTTATAAAATAATTATTTGTATAAACCCTGATTGTATTAGCTGTCATTAAAACAAGTTTTGACAAAATTGATGCTGATGGAAGAGTTGTTGAAATAAATATATATGCTCATCATACAATTTGCACTCAAGAGGAATGATAATCCTTTTTGATGGAGCAAAATGCATCAAAAATTAAGCTCGCTTGAAAGAGATGGTACTTGAGAGAAATGCATTTATGATTCCACCGCGCTAACGAGACGGAAGTTATCTTATTGTTGCAGTTT
>JAECUM010049906.1:0-34028 GCA_016617855.1 Megalonaias nervosa | reverse complement strand
TGCACATGGTGGAACTCGGCTGCTGACATGCTCCAGAAGTTTCTAGAGATGCATAACGTGATACATGCTACGCTTACTGTTAAGGATGTTAGACGTAATTTTGGTGATACAGCAACCTTGTCTGAGGCAGATGCGGCACTTACTGAGGATATCGTGGCATGTCTTGTTCGTCTGAGAACTATCACCACGGTAGTGTGCACAGAGCGCATGTCCATGGTCTCGACCATACTTCCACTCCAGAAGAAACTCCTATGGTCGTCAAGAAAATAACGATTCAGAAAAAATAGCAGATGACTTATCGTCAAAGATCAAAGGATCAAAACTGCTTGCCTCTCTGAACAGGAGTAGTTTAACGTTTACAACAGGTTGGCGGTCGCCGCAGGAGAGAAGTCTCCTGTCAATGTTAAACCGGAATATGGAGAACCGACTGCAGCTAGTAATGAACCATTGGAGTCAGCTTTGCCGGAGCTACCGGTTACAGATAAAACGTGAAAATGTGATAGTTGTTATTGCCGAATAAAGTTGATGCACGCATAGTTTACAAATTGTAACCTATTTCCCTTTTGAATATCTTATGACATGCGATGAAACACAGTAAAGGAGGACGTTTTTGAAGAGTGACACCTTACACATTTTGTAGCTACACAATTATACTGTTAGAATTTTAGAATATTTTTGCGAATATTTCCATTTATCTTAGCCAATATATCCTAATTAAAACTATAAATAAATTGATCGTAATACAATATCAAACTTTAAACAAAAAAACAAAAAAAAACGTTGAATCTTATAAGATTAGTAGAAACATCTGAAGAGGGTATTCTGAGACGTTATGTTATTCATTGATGTGAACTTTGTACAAACAGACTCCATGGAGACGATCGGTGCCTCTTCGAAACCTTCATCCATATGATTAGCACCCTTCTTCGGCGAAGTAGTCATTGTACAGGAACAAATGGGAACTGACTCAGAGCTTGACAGAGCGAAAATGGAAACTGATTTGTACGAGGAGAAACCTATGACTGCGATGACTGATGATCCTTTACATTGGTGGAGGAAAAATGAGCTTACGTTCCCCTCTTAGTGTATCTGGCATGAGAAAGATTGTGAATGCCGGCGATATCCGTCCCATCAAAGAGATAAATTAGTACTGCCGGCGACATAGTCACAGCTCAGCTGGCATCCACAACCCCGGAGACTGTCGACATGCTAATTTTTTTTTTCCATAAAGAATATGACATAATACTATGAAATATAATTACTCATTTAAAAATATGTGTGGCTGCATTTATGCTGAGACATTTATAAGTTACTTGTTGTTACGGTCGTCGCATCTCACTGCATTTCTTAAAGACACTTGTAGGTTATTTTCCAGAACGTGTTAAAGTAAAGCATATTATTGCGACACTACATGAAATATCGCCATATAACGGGACACGGCTGAAGGCGTATAGTAGGCAGCCCTGCAATTATCGTACGACACACTGATGTTATCCGACCGCTCGTGTTTGAATAACCGATATTGGTCACCATAACGTTCCTGTCCTTCTTTAGTCATAATCTGGACGTGTAGTAATTATTAGACATTTAGACCCCATAACATTGTTTATATAGATCTATTCCAGTTTCAGATACATACTTTGTGAGTAGATCATGACTTCCTTTCACCAATGAACACATTCCAAAAAGAACAGAGACAGTTGCAGAGGAAAAGCCCATAATTAACAAGAAAAATCTCCTAAAAATATATCAAAGTTCATTGACTACTTTTCTTAAAACTTTAACAGCTTCTTATATCTCGAATGAATATTAATGTGTCTAGAAGATGCGCGTCCAGCCGTTCTTAATTTATAATTCTGTGGAAGAGCATGATAATGGTCCAGTATCAATGACATTTAAATGACACTGAAGGGAACTCCCATGACTAAACATTTGCGTGAAACAAGAAAAACCCATTACAAAAAATTGTAAACAACAATTACCAAAAAGAAAAAGGAAGCCAACAAATGTATAACAGAAGTTCCAAATGAGACGTTGTAACTGTATAATATTGAATGATCAAAACGAAGTGCCTATTTACTATGTGCTGTGGGGCAAAATAAGAAAAGCAAAATAAGAAAAACAAAATAAGAAAAGCAAAAGATAATACTGTATTAAAGTTACCAAAGGCCAAGACTGCACTATTTTTTGGTAATCCTCCACGGATGAAGGAGAAACTAAAAAACAAAAGATATCATTCATATATGATTTACAGGGCATGTATTTTTAAGATGGGTTAAATACGTAATACATATTTTTTTTCTCAGATTTTCATTTGCATTCAATTTAATAAAATACCTGCTACTGATCAAATTGAGTTTCTCCCTGGGGAAAATATCGTTTCTACTTTCATCGAGCCATGTAGACTCATTTATTTCCAAGGCAAACTCGAATATAATCAGTTTCCATATTTAAAAAGGTTTCTACATTAATACACTCTCACTACCTAAATCAAATGATTTATGACTACATCTTTACAATATTTATTTCCAAATGGCTATTGCACAAAATTCATTTCGACGCAATGATTCCATAAAGAGATTAATGTATTATTACCACTGGTTTATTATGACTCCATAGGGAGATTAATAAACTAGCCTCATAATGTTCAAAGATTTCTAAAAGCCGCAAATATTCTGACTAAGAAACCTTGCAGCATCTGGGCAGCCTAGGCAAATAATTATAACAGCAAATCATAAATTTTTTCCGTATACATCACATAAAATTTGACAATTGGGTGCACAGTGCATGTTATCAAAATTCGATTGAATTAATTTTAACCAAACATTTAAATAATAGTCCAGATTTATGCAGATAGCTGTTCACTCAAGTACACAAAATTCTTGCTTGTTCTTATCAAACAGCCGGGCAATCATTCAAATAGTGACGGATATTTGCAGCAAATTAAAAGAATATTATATAAAAAGTATTGTATCAGTAGCTTAACTTACACTTTATTCAGGCTTCTATTTCGAGTTTGTAGCTGTCTGCAGAACTATTTTGTTGGTCCCTATTGTTTATCATTTGTCTGGTTTATTTACTGAACAGATTTCAATGTTTTAGTACACGTCTAGATATTGTCTCCTTTTACAATTAAATTGTATATTTCTCAATTAGGACATTCAGAAATCTCGAAACATTAGCTCTTGACACTTTCTCTACTTCATAGAGCCTTACCATGGCATTTGAGCTTAATATGCATTTGCGCTGGTTTCCATGGATAATGGTAACAAAAAGCACAAGAGAAAGAAAACACAAATGCATGATGCATCTTGTATCCAAGTGAACACATAAATTCCATCAGAAAAGGAATGTGCATTCTCTATGGTGTTTAAGCGCTGTTCAAAAAATGATTATCTTTTCTACGGAACATTTATGCCTCGATGATAATTATATGTGCTACTTTCATTATTTATTTATCTATTTCTGTATTTGTTTGTTTATTGTCTTGGATTTTGTCAGATGAAAATGCGAAAAGGCAAGACATTTACATTCCTATTTCAACGTGAAGTGGTTTTTCTGGATTAATCATTATATAGAGGTTTTTAATTTAAAAAGATTTAAAATGTGTAAGAGATAAATAATTCAATAATCAAACAAAGTCACGGAATTTTCAGCACTTTTAATGAGATCATTTAAATCGAATAGAGGTTTGACTATTAATTTTAAGGCGCAAAGGACTGAATAAAACGCATTTGCCTTCTGATATGTAATGGTGAACAACAGCAGTTGTGGACCTCCATATACGTTCATGTATTTGAAGGAAATAGATGTCAATAAATACAGTGATGTGATTTGATAACCAATTTGATATAAATAAATAAAGAAGTATGGCTTACCCGTTTCATTCAGCAAGCAAGTTAAATTCTGCATATTCATCGACTTACAGCTCGAAAATCTTTCTCGCGCGCTCCACACACACACACACACACACACACACACACACACGCAGAGTCAAAGTTTACAGCTTTTCCCTTTGGTAGACCAGACAGCTGGCTGTCCCGGGCCAGAAAAATTCAGGGGTCGACAGATTTAATACTTTGAAACTCTGGATTTGTTCAAAAATGAATTTATTTAGGAAAAAAAGAGGTCTAGTTTAAGTGTCTCAATTACTGAAAGGCGTGAAGGTCTATAATGGCTCTGGTATTTATGCTACGTTTTGGGAAAGGGACTGCAGCAATTCTGACAGTGCCTAAAGTGTATGTCGTTGTGGTCAATGATGCGCATTTATTCAAATTAAATTAAATATTAATGGTTGTTATAAAATTTAATACTAAAATAGCTTAACCAACTTCTGTTCAGTCCTGATTGTTGAATGCTCTGCACCTTAAATGTCGTCCAAAAACTTTCAGACGAAAATATTTATCGCATTGGACTTTCAAAAGTTTGCTAGGTACTAGACTGAGTCAAGAAAAGAGGACGTCGGACCTATCGTCACAGATAACAATTTAGTATGAATTTGTTTTCAACACACGCTGCTGTTAGTGTGATATCACAGCGCGCGAGATTCAATCCGATTGGCATAGGATCACAACTTTAGGTTGATCTCGTCCATAAATGTCCAGGTAATTTAACATTGATTTTCCCGTATGTACTTCTCTGGACATGTAAATAATGACATTCCAAAAGAAATATGGATATATGATGATTGAAATAAAATGAATAACTGCCATTTAATGGTATGTGGAAACAAAAATTATAAAAATTTACAATCATTACTAATCGGTTCTGAACCTATATCATTCGAGAAATTATTATTTGTTTGACAAAATATTTTGTCACAAATTAATTCTGAATATTACAAATATAATTATATATATATATATATATATATATATATATATATATATATATATATATATATATATATATATATATATATATATATATATATGATTCTCTGATCACACTTTTGACACTATCACATATGCCACCGGGTGCTGGCATCAAAGTTTAAATAAAGTGTCTAGTAGATTTTAGGCTTCGGTGTCCATTTTCGTCGACAAGCTCTCTAATGTAAGCGCAATGTCCTTTACAGGGTGTCAGTAATAGTGAAAGATTAATTATCTAACTTCTGTTGTACTATTTAGATTACAACTTATACAACAATTAACATACACATAGCAAATTCATCTTATATAAGGCACTGACAATTTAATTGTCCAGGGTGGTGGGTGGGGGAAGGAGATGCGCCAAGATCTTATTAACCGAGATATTTTAATTTCTTTTGTTTGGGATAATTATTTGTTTTCAAAAAATATAATGGATATAATTATGTTATCATTTTGTTATAAAACGGAGCAATATATTTTTCTAGTTATTTAAAGACGAAAATTTTCAACAAACCAATTTAAAACAAACAAAAGACTAAAAGAAAAAACAAAACCTCCCCCAACCCCCCCAACAACAATTTTAAGGCCCTTGCCTCAGAACATTAAGTTTGGACCCTAACATAACTGCATTATACCGTGGTACGTATCGCAGTACGTTAAAAAATACCGCGGTATTCCGCGATACAAAATTTTCGTGGTACCCAGCCCTATCTCCGATATAAGAGTAACAGACGCAAAAGCTTGTCTTAGACGTGCGAAATGTTTCTACGAATATCTTTGTGAAACACACTTACTATATACCATAATATTTTCTTCCGATTAAAACTTAAGAAAATTTTGTTCATAAACTTACTGCGCGAACTGGGACCCAAAACATTTTGCAAAGACACTGTATTACGAAACTTTGAAAGAACTAGACAAACCTGCCTTTCTTGATACCAAGATATAAATCACTAAAACAATAAACACATTCCACGGACAGAAATGACATATTGTGTCATACAGAAAACTAAATTGATGGATTATTATAAACTGTTGCAGACAAACTATGAAGTATAGTCAACATATTTTTCTAGATATATTCTGGAAAGCAAATTTATACAAAATTATAAATTTTCTTAGCTCCGAGCTGCTTTAAGTTCAACTAATGTGTTCTCTCTTAACAGCGTAACCAGATTATATACTAAAAATAATATTTAAGATATGTTTGACTGATTTAATATTTTCAATAGGAAAAGAGCATAGCATTGCAAACACGTTTGCTGAAGAAAACAATGAATCTACATAACTATTGTCTATCTTTTCCAACTAGTTCCATGCCCTTATACATTATCAAATTTATCGCAATGGCCAGATTCAGACTTCAAGTTTACTAATCCCCACGAAAACTGTGTACGCCATTAATATCATAACAGAGGCCAATTCTTTGAAAACAAACGTTCCTTTAATGGATAAATCTATTTTTCACTTTTATTTTTGTAATTAACAAGAATTGAAATCTGAAGTACATCTCGTTTCAAAGTCAGTGTAGGAGAGAAGGTATAAAGGTCAAATATACACGCCCATTCTTGAAAGCTACTAGTTACAACTATTATGACATATGGTTGTCTCTATTCGCTCAATCTTTGTAATTGTACGTCAGGTTTAATCTTTTGACGTAAATGGAAATTTAACCTCCATCACGCTTCAAGGGAGTGACATTTTTATATAAGCCCATACCTAGGCCTGCTAACTTGCTGTAGAAGTCATGGAGTGTCAAATAAAATATGTAGTTATTTTCTTATTGTTAACGCTATCTAGTTATATTTACGCGGAACATATAATTGATGTAGAGCTAGAAAATATTGAAATTAATCACCCATGGACAGGTATTAGAGCAGTTTATCGGCAGAATGCGTCCGGAGGTGGGTCACTGCATTTATACGAAAACGATGCCATAATCATCAGACTGTGCCCCGATGGACCCATGTTTGTTTCAGTAGAAAACGTTTCATATTCAAACGACGGGATGTCGGACACGCTACAACTTTTGGAAAATCAGAATGTCCTGGGAACATTTTCAACATATCAACAATCAAACTGGGGAGAGTACTGGAACGATTTTCTATCGAGCGGTCCCTTAGGTAATTTTGATGCACATTCTCAACCAATCAATCTTACTTTGTCTGTTACATATGCAGACTGCTTTGGTGTTGAGTTGGACAAAATTGTGCTGAAAGTAAACAAATCTGTGGACCAAAGTTTCTTTATATGTGGCTATAACCTTATAGAAGGACCAAAGAAATCTGAATGTATGCCCACAGAATCGAATGATACAGATGTTACTCATGCAAGCAGTAGAATGCAAACTACCACTATCACTTCTGTTACAGTAGAAAGTCAGACAACTGATGCAACAGCAAAAGTCGTCACTGAATCAAGCTCAACTATGAAACCGATAGTCACAACCAAGCAAGACTATGTGGTAAGTTCAACTGCCATATCGAGCACAACAAATCAGCAATATAAAGTATCTGACGTGATGGTGAAACAAAAAAGCTCCAGGACTAATTGTTTGGACCGCAAGAATATAAATGTCGAGTTTTCTGTGCCAAATATTGTGGGAACAATGATTATTTCAAGAACACATAACGCATTTGACACAAGCAGTGATGACAAGTCAACACAAGGAAACACTGCTAATACATGTGACAGTGTTATGTGGCGGCTTGGTCACCCAGATAACAGCAATAGGGAATTCTCCAGCACAATTCCCAATGGTGATGTTGAATTTACGATCGTTAAAGAAATAGCAGAGGCAAGAACATTTCCTGGGGTGATACAAACTGAGAAGACACACAAAATAGTAATTCGCTATACTCTAGGGTATAATAAACAGCTAGAAAGTGGATCTTCTGTACTTTTCTCTCTAGGTCTTATCAGGTTGACCAAAAATATAAATGTAGGGGTACAATACTATCATAGAGGAAAGAAAGATACCAATATATACACAAATGTGCTTTCACCAAAATTGTCTGTAATGAGTTTGGTTATTCCAGCAAGAACGATTTCCCCCTCTCTGGAAAACCAGATTCATATTTACTTTCCCAACGCTTCAGATGTGCCTATAGAGATTGACTTTATGAGGCTTGACTATATACAAAATGGCACACGATCGCGTAACGTACATCTCCACGAGGATAATTTCTACAGATTTCGTGGCGCACAGTATATCAAGAAGTCCAAAGTTAACGATATGTCTAACGAGGGGATGGAAGTGATCATAGGCAAAAACACCACAAATGATGTTGAGAAACTTGTAATATATCACAGACCGAACACAAAAGGTAAATATTCTGTGATTCTAACCATCCATGAGAATGGAGAATTTTCTCCTTATCGCGAAAATCAGCAAGGTGTGGCGAGACCGATAACAGGACAAGAACTGGTTGAAGTATCTGGATTGATATTTGCCGGAGTTGACGGAACAGGAAAACCAGCAGCCAACCCCATATCGCGTCTGGAGATAAACCCATCAAATATGGACATCAATGTCACTTACGAAGACGGATCGACTCTTAGGCTTCTCGTTGGGTCAACCACGACCGACACACAAATTGTAGTCAATGAAGCACGTTTTCCCGGCAGTGCAAAATCCTCAGTAACGTTTGTCTCCACGTACGTTTCAGATTACGTTTCCGCAGTTAACCAAATGAACGTGGACGGGTTAAAAAATGTACATATATTGTCAGAAGAGATAAATAATATCAATGGGTCAACATTCACGTTTCAGAAAACATCCCCAGTTCGGCCAAACAAGACAAGTCAAGTGATTGAGATTCGTTTTTGACCAAGAGCTTAGAGTAGTCGAAACTATCATTTAAATTTATAACTATGAAATATTAATATTTTCTTTTCTGGCATTGCTTGAAAATATGTGTACATGTACAGTAATATTTGTCTTTTGATTTATTGTCAGAACGAATATTAACATTTTATGTTTCCTTTCTGCCTTCAGTCCATTTATGTACTCATTTACGTGTCTTACGAGTGTTATTTGATTTATAATGACAAGACTTCTTTCTTATTTTTAATAAAACTGAACACACACACACACACACACACACACACACACACACACACACACACACATATATATATATATATATATATATATATATATATATATATATATATATATATATATATATATATATATATATATATATAAGTGATGGTATTTAGAAACAGTTCACCGTCAGTGGAAATCTAGTAAGTTATTTTTCTTTACAGTTTGCTAAATGTAATCTACAAACAGCAAATGTGTATGACTAAACCCGTTTAAATTTCCCATCATTTTGTTTTAAATAAGATTTATATTGCCTACAGTAAGAGAAATGATTGTGTATGTAAAATCACACTGTACTCTTAAATCCAAGGAAATAAATATCAGCTTTAACGCAAATAGCTTTTTCTATTTTGTTTTTTTTTTTTTCTCTAATAGATGCGATACTGTTCGTGCAATCGTTCACATCTTCACATCATCTAATATGTCATTGGGTTTCAGCTTTGTACACTATTTTAACTGAGCAGCTATTTATTGCGATTGATGGATGCATATTTAGTCAGAAATGATTTTTTTTTTTGGTCTGTGTGTGTATATATATATATATATATATATATATATATATAACATATATATACTCTCTTTTCTATATATATATATATATATATATCACATACAGATGAACGGAGTTAAGATTTACTATAGGCAACTGTGTATTGACCGAGTGAATGAACTCCCCACATCTCTGCCAAGTGTGACCGCTACAACATCTTGTTCATGCCTTCTGTGGCTATTCACAATTCCCTTTGTATATTGATAAGTTGAGTGTTTCCTTTTTTAAGTTTCCATTTTTCTTTACATTGATTAAATCAATATAATACATACTTACGATTTAAACATGAAAGATGATTTTGATGAAGAAAGTAGAGCATTACACACAGATGGTTAGCTACGGCATTCACATTATGAACACGCGGTCATTGATATACCAGGGCATAAAAGTTAAAATGGAATAGAAATTAAGCGAAATGACGAACCAACAAGAGGTAATTAAGATATTTTAATACATTCACAGTTAATCTAAGCCATTATTTTGCTTTAATAACAGTACTACTGACCATAAAACACCCCCCCTCTCTCTCTCTCTCTCTCTCTCTCTCTAATCCTTTGGTCGGTTTGACTTAACTTTTACCATCATTCATAAGTCCAGAGACATCGTGGAATGACATAATCGAGAACCCTCTTCGCTCGTCTTTTCTTAGATTTTCGCCCGTATTTTGCTACGATGGTCCAGAGAGAGAGAGAGAGAGAGAGAGAGAGATGGCGGCCTTGGACATTTTCAGATTTAATTAATAATAATCGATTTTTAGAACATTACAACAACAACACACTTTAAATACATCACAGTATGTGTACCACGTAACCGAGAAATTTACCCTATAATTTTGACATGGTTTGCAACTTTGTATTATTCATTATATAAACACTAGATAAATCCCAAGGAAAGTGCACACATACCGTTACGACGAACCATATTCTTGTAGGTTACTTGGTGCAAGTTCAGTTTCAAGGTTTTCGTCCGGAGCAAATTATTTTTCTCTCTCACTCCAGATTTCTGCGCAGTTTGTCCGTTATGGATGAGATGGGAGAGGGGACATAAGTCAGAAATGATTGCGATGAAATTGTGTACCATATTCAGTTCATTTAGAAAACGGGGATTATTAATCCTTTTTATCGTTGTTTTCATACGTCACTATTGATTAATGTGTGGAAATTCATCATTGATCTAGAATCAACAGCACACGGTTTCGAGAATGTTTATATATGCGTATTATTATGCAATTTGTTACCAATAGTATTGGTATTCTAAACGGTACCCAAAATAACCTGTGTGATAGCATTATTTGTATTAAATGTTAATTCCGCCAGATATTATCAAGTATTCTCCTGTAGAATCCATGGATAGCACTTTCCGTTCTGTTTTGTGTATATTTGTAATTCTCTCTCTCTCTCTCTCTCTCTCTCTCTCTCTCTCTCTCTCTCTCTATATATATATATATATATATATATATATACTTATTCTCTATCTTACCTCTCTATCTATCTGGCTATACATATATCTATCATAATACTATAGCTAGTGAAAATAAAGCAACCTAAATATACCCTTAGTATTTTGAAGACTGGTGAAGCCACAAGTCAAAATACCTCAGTTTTTTTTCACCCAGGGTTTGAAATATATCAGTTATTCACTTGTAGCAAGCAACTTTTCTTTTTTTTTTAAGCTCAGACATATTGGCTACCAAGATGGACTGTACAGTATGACAGATAGAAGTAGTTTACTGGATCCAGCGCAACGTCAGCGGTTTACCGTTTATGTTCTGCTGTGTTTTGTAATTATTCACACAGAATGTAAAACAGTTACACGATTCTCCTTCCCAATTGAAAGTAAAATAACACATTAAGAAAAAATAATAATTCGCTCCTTGAAGGATCTGAATTCCAGTCGTTAGCGGAAGACGGCCATTTTAACCACTTGGTCAAGTGAGCGTCTAAGAATAACTTCGAATTTCACAGTTAACTTCATAGTTGACGCGGCATAGACGCCCATAGGTTTAGCATGGGAATGGTATTATAGCCTTAGACGGTAACATTGTTAAAAGTGGTTGACCTAGATAGGGATGATATACAAACATTGTTAGAGTTTACCTCAATATCCGCCACTCTAGGTACTTATGAGGAATCCTATGATAATGGGTCCAAAGGTCTAACATGGGAATGGTATTATAGCCTCAAAGAGTTAAAAGTTTATAGCCTAAAACGAGAGAAAAGACTAAAAACAAAAGCAAAAAGATAGTATTTCGTAGGTTTTGTATTTGCTTCCTCAGCATGCACTTCTTCGACAAGATATTTTGCTGTTCGAAGCACGGCCACTTCCCCGTGAACATGACATAGTGTATACCATTGTGCCTCTATTATGTCTAGGAGTTGTTCCAACCCACCATCAAATCCACTGCTTCCTTTATCATTCCAACCTTACAATGTTCTTGAACTGTCGAAATATACTTGAACTGTTGTCAGTCTCCTTGGTTCACAACGAATGGTACGACAGACAGACAGACAGACAGACAGATATATCATGAATTATACTCAGGAAGGAGGTGATACCATGAGTTACCGCACATGACTGTCTATAAAATGTTTGAATTTTTGTGCAGGAAGGAGGTCCATGGAGGTGACACCACGAGCTACCACACTGGGTGACACCAACCCTAGTGAAGCCACTGGATTATACGCACTTAATTTGTGATTTTGTGAAAATAACCCAATCAGTAAACTTTCATGGTCAAACAAGTATTTGTTTAAATAGGGCTTTCCTGGGTCAGAATGAAAGCACTGAATGATAAATTGTGTGTGCCTTCCTTTTCTTGGATTATACTTGCTTATGGCCATCGGGCCTTGTGCAAGTCATTAATGCCTGCACCGCAGCTTCTTAATTTGTCGTACGGGTGCGAAAAAGAGGCACGCTCTCGACGCGTTAATGCATGAACAACATGCTTCTTAATTGATCAGAGGGTGGGGTGAAGTATGTGGCGCGGGCGCTACAATGTGCGTGAGTTATAGATGTTCTCTGTTTATGTAGATTACATTGGTTGTGTACAATAGATATGTTTGTTCCTGTGGAGTGGGGTGTTGATTGATTTAGTACTTCTTTCATTTATAACCTGGTCTGGGGTATTTATTTCAAATTGGGGTGGCAATTTCTATTTTTTTTTTTTTCTTTTCTGTCCTTTCCAAGTGTCTTCTTTAGTCTCTGCACTGGGATTCTGCTACTATCTGCTTCTTCTTTTCCTACTCTTCTTTATTTCTGCTTTCCCGCCGTTTCCTGTCTTGATGTATTCTTCTTCATTTCTGATACTTTTCTGCCATGTTTTCCTTCTTTTTGCGTTTTTATTGTTTTCTGCTTCTTTCTTTATCTTCTTTATTAATGATCTTATCTGCCGAGTGGAGCCATTTTTCGCCTTCTTCTTAGTATCTCAAACCCGATTGATCGTTTGGCACTATTTTTGCTTATTTTGTTGTTGTTGTAGGATTTAACGCCATTTTTCAGCACAAGATAGGCTATATACGGCGGCCAATACAAATGATGGAGGAAGAACCCGGGAAAACCCCGGAAAGAACCACCGACCCACGAGAAGCTACTGGCCAGCTTTCTCACGTACCCACATTGGCCGAGCCCGAGACTCGAACCCACGCAGGCAGAGGTGAGATGGCAGTGATCCGTAACGGTGAGCTCTTTAGACCACTAGGCCACATGGGGCCCCATTTGCTTATTTTAATTTTAATTTTATTATTATGTTTTTTTCCCCCTTAAAATATTATTTGTTTGTATTTTCTTTAGATTATCTTATGTATTATTTATTGTACTGATTATTTTATGTCCTTTCCCGTGGTTCATGTAAAAGTCATCGATATCATTTGGGCTTCGTGGACCTTGCGTGTGTGTGTGCGTCTGGGTGTGTGCGTCTGGGTGGATGTGTAGGTGTGTGGGTGTGTGGTTTAATTTTATTTATTTTTATTGTAATTTTTTTTTTCTTGGTACCTGGTATTATTTACTTTGGTCATTATCCTAGTCACGGCAGTCTCGTACGATATACACGATTGTCTTTGGTTGTAGCGGTGGTATTTATTAGGGGCCTGAGCCCAGCTACGGTTTTTATATTGTTGTTTTATTTGTAGCTGGTCTGTTGCTAGGGATCTCTCTATTAGTGTTATATATTCGCCATATTTGTCCTATTTCATTTACGAATTCCAGATGTTACTATATGTCCTTCCTATGTTGTTGTTATAAGCTCCGGTAAGTCTAGGTATGTACTTCGTTCTCCCGTGTTTTTCTGTTTGAATTGTAAGTCAGTCCTTTCTTGATGGTAATATGGGCAGGTTTTATTTAGCACATGTTCGAGTGTTTTCCGCGTCGGTCAGTGGGGGCAGTTTGTGCTTGTTAAACCTTCGTATGTATCTTCATGCACATCCTGCTAATAGGGCTCTATCCGTTCAAATCATATTTATCATAGTTACATAGTATGGATGTTTGAAGGTCAAGTACTTAATGTTTTCTTTTGTACAGTCGTCTGCTTGTTGTCAACATTTGGCGTTAATTTTGTTTTGGATGATGCTGTTTATTTCTGTGACGCTGTTGGATATGTTTTTCTTACCATGGGGGTCATTGATATTGTTTCCCGTTTCCCGGAATTTGTATGTGGGAGGGGATCCATATGAATTCTACATTTTATTGGTTTGCCGTATTTGTTTGATTGCGGGATTTATCATGTTAGATCTACTCTTTTATTTTTTCAGAATCCAAGGATTGGAGGACACTGAGAGTAGTTCAGAATTACTGTTGCAGTTTTTGGCTGGTTTTGATGTAACTAAGCACTGCTAAGATCGCCATGAAGTGTAGACTGCGCCCTCGTCTGGCAGTCCTTCTCCGAACGAGGTACCTAGCTAGTTTTGGTCAGCTACCCAGCTTGTGCCTCTGAGGCTGCTATCCAACATCCACTTTTTGAATACTATCCAACATACACCTTACAATCCAGAACCACTCTTTCATTATTATCCAGGTACATAACTCCTTCACATCAATAAAAAGGGTAGGAGTGTTTATGTATAGTTTATACTTGCATTCGTACCAACATAGTATAACATAAGTATAGACAAACTACTATACCCGCGCACAAATATACTAAACAATCACACACAGGAGGCACGGATAGGATTGCTTATAGACACATTAAAATACTTGCACACAAACATACTATATAATCCCATAGAAGAGAGGCGCGAGGGGTTTTAATTGTTAGATGTCAACATAGACATACACAAACATACCAAAAATGGCAAAGACTGATAAAGTTGTAACTTAAGACTTGAGCTCCAATCATTTAGGACCGTGTCATTTCACAATAGATGCACACCTCGTTCCTTTGCTAAAGAAAATAGATAAGGATAACGTTCACAAAACCACATTGACCTTTATCCTGACTCGTGGATTATTTTGACTATCTTCTACCAGCATACTGTACAGAAAGTAGCATCACTCGAACATCCATTCACAATAATTCAGATAAACATTAATTTTAATACAAATTTTAATAGATTTATTTACTAAAAGTGAGTAATGGCGAACGTGTACTGTCAATGGCACAGACCTAGCTGCATGAATAGTTACTGTAAGCAAAGCGTACACAATACAATATTATCAAATGAACACAGTAAAAAAAAATCCACAATGTATGGTTTGGTTCAAACAGAGAGGTAACTTTTTATGAGTTTCTTAAAACAAGGTGATTACAGACCATACAAATATTATTAGTATGGTATTAGTATTATGATTTCGCGATGAAAGCGGTATATATTTAGTGCGAGAGAGAGATGGAATTAACATTATTTTGTAGAGGAAGATAGGAAATTAACATTAAGAGTGTGCGCGCGAGAAAGAAAGAACAGTCCTTAGGGGAGTGCAAAAGACAGAAAAGTGGGACGGCTGTTTTTGTTATATTATTTTGCGGCATTATGTGACAAGTAGAACTTAATATTAGATAACCTTCATATGAGTTTATGGAGACAACGATAAATTTAATGTTAGAAATATTCATTATCAATTAGTTGTTTCACTCATCGGTTGTGAAACAGCATTTTTGTTGTCGAATGACTGCAGTAACTTTTGCTTTATGTTTCAAATGTTAAGATGTCGTGTTTAGCTGCATACACATGGAGACTATTACAAACAATGTTACAAAATTCCCTAAATCATAGGCGAAGAACAGTAAAAATCACATCTTGATCTATCGGCAGTTTGAAATAAACTGACAAAATATTAGTTTTTATACATTGGCACATTTAACTTAGGTACAAAGAATCGTCTATTCTGACCGATGTTTTCATATTTCCGTCTCGCAAGATTCAACACATGCAGTATAAACCATTATGTCTTTATTGTCAAGCTAAAGATTTATTATACTGTATCATTTTCCACCCCACGCTAAATATTGAAATGCAACATTATCGGTTAGAGTCTTGAAACTGAACTTTTTGGCACTTAAACATTTTCACTTACGCTTAAAAAAATCATGAAGATCATAATATGGAACTAACGCCAGATCATATGAAAGATGTACAAAACGTATATATAATGACGGATCTGGAACTGACGAATATTAGAGAGAAATTGGACGTGCTGTGTTATGTAAGACAGCAATAGACTAACAAAATAACGATTATCACATTTAAATCAAATTATAATGTCTTATGTGATATATATTTTAGGTGGACAACTTAAAAAATGTAACATATTCAGCATTCTGTGTCAGCTGCACAAAAGAGTATTAAAAAGGTGATTTGAAATTTTACTTTGGATGTGCAAGGATATAGCTCAGATGAAAACATTTTTCATGATTCAGCTGAGTTAGCTGATAACATCTTATTTTATTTCTTCCTTTAGAACTATAGGATTGTTGCCTATATTTTGTTACTTTTTAGTCTTTAATTGACAACTAATTGATTCATATTGTGTTTTACGTTTTCTTTGTATTGATCAAAAACACCTAGAGAAGCACGAGCTTACTGAAATGTTTCAAATCCCCGATTAGACAAGATTTTTTGTTGTTGTATTTGGGGGATTTTTTTTTTACAGGATTTTGATCTATATAAATGTATTCATAAATGTCATCAAGCTCATCGGGAACGTAAAAAGATTATCAAATTCCACTTCAACTCCTGCCATTTATGCACTATTTCAAAGAATTAAAACAATGTGAAAGAGAATTGGGCTTAATAGAAAATACAATTAACTGTGACAGGCGAAACGCTATCAATAACGGTAGATATGCAACTAAAAACTACGAAGAATTCAAAAAGAAATTACAAATTAGTATAGAAATGGAAAAAACAAGGAAATAACCTAAATAATTTGAATCAACATGGAACAAAGAAAATTGGAAAATATTAAGAAAACATGTAAGTATGTAACTGCTTTAATTTATATTAAAATGGTCTGTTCCATTTTATTTTAAAAAAGTATGTTACAATTAAATAACGTTAATACAAACTATGGCAACAATAGGAAATATTATTGAAGAAGTTATTGTTAGTGCTTCTGTATTATCAGTAAGTAATTTTAGGTTTCAATTATTTGATCGATCTAATATGGTAAAATAAGGAAAAAATAAGAGATGATAATATTACAGAACAACTGCAGACAAAAGTTGTTAGTTAAACGAAAACATCAAAGTAGCTCGATAACATAATGGAAAAATTAAAAGAGAACAGGGCTTATTTTCACAGAACTTAAATGATTTAGATAAAACTTGTTATCTTTATTATTCTACTCATCCTGATGATGTTTTAGAGAAACATAAATATTCTAAACTGAACAATTTTTTAATCAACCTTCTGGTCAGCAGATAACATGAAAATGTTATATTGCTGTTGTTATGGGTGTGAGTGTTTAATTAGGGAATATGTATCTGTGATTAGCGAAAGGCAGCATAGCAAGCAGGCGGCAACTTTCAGAGAACAAGTCTTAACATTTAGATTTTTGAGCTGGTTACCATGGCATCATATGCAAAGTATGTAATTACCTTCAAACAAGAAAATATAAAACAAGTTGCTAAAAATCTTAATCATACGCATTATTGTATTACACAATTACCAAGTATTATGAAACCTGAACAAATTTTTCAAGTGGTATTACCGAGATTAGAACATAATGTCTGAATTGCTCAATATAAAATTTAAAGCATACAACAACAATACATAAATGAACAATTTAAGAAGAATAGTTATATATGCAAATGTTTCACGGTGTTGATGATATTTGTCAACTGAATGACTGCATCATATTCATGTCATTTGAATATCCAGGATCAACATCATATGAGAACAAACACAAAATAGCATGGAATAAATGATTTAAAAAATGGGAAAGCTAAGATCATGAGCACTAATACACATACCACTAGTACAGATTCTATCAAGTTTCTTGTGTACAGTGTTACGTATATGTAATTTAATTACTTTTGTGTTAGTTTTAAATTTTTTATTTTATTTTTATTTCATTACATTTTATTGTAATGATAACTTTATTCACTGGAATTGACATTTTTTCCAGAAAATTCAGTTCAGTTCTTTTTAGCCTGATTAAAACGCAGTAGTGTTGCTACATTGTATTTGTAGCTGACCTAGTTCCTGACCTTGATTCTGAATTGGTAAACACAGAGTGAAAATCATTGGTCATAATCAAGGTCATACTTGGCCTGTGAGTTAGTTTGAGTAAACAACTTTTTTTTAAAAATTCATTTTCAGTGTGGGAATCATTGATTTTTAGCTAAGGCTATACTAGAGTACGTGATAATTCACTTGTAGTTTATTTTTTTTATTTTTTTTATTTTTTTGCTCTCCTCGAACTTAGTGATCACGTGACCCATCACTGGGTCTAAACTGCGTTTCAGTTAAGGGTTAAAACAGATATTTTGTAGTGGATTTAGTCAGTGGTAAATTTATACCTTTAGAGCTCAAATGTATTCCTATTGTTGCCAGTTGAATTGCGTTTTTTTATTTAAAATAATTTATTCACCCTGGAAAATACTTGTGTTCATCAAAATTCTTGGACAAAGATATTTATTGACATTATTCGGAATTCTAAAGCCGGAATTATAATTTTAGTGATTCAACAAGGAACTGTTGACACGACAACACTAAACCTGATATAGAAGACGTCATCGCCTTCCATCTTGGAACTTCATCGGGATTCGAACTTTGATTCAGTTAGAACCTTTTAGTGATAGGACTTATATTTTTAAATTCTAGGATTAAGTTTTGGATTAGATTCACAAACCGTTAGTCTTTGTTCATATTTTTACCTTGTTTTCTAGGGAAATAAATTATTTTATTAAAATTTACAAAGCTTGTTGGTTTCACTCTTTTCTTTGTTACTTTGTACGAGCTTAGACACGTAACAGCAGAAGGAAATTTAGAATGACACTTGATTTCCAGACAATAAGAAATCTTTATTTTTTCCCATTACACTAGATGAAGAATCTGAAGTGATTGTAGATCAAGATTTAAAGTCACACACTATTTGTCTACAGTACGATACATTTACTTCTGATACAATGGATAATTATGTTAACAAAAGGTACAAACTGGAATTGCTATATTTTATGGCTATATCACAAGACAGAACATTCTGCCATTCAATTCGGAGATAGTAGATATGAGGGATATACTGAACTTAATACAGATGATTCTAATCTAAAGCGTGGTTCTTTAGATTGATCTCTGAGGCTCCAGCCTGAAACAATACTAAGGCCAAAGTCTTTGATTGCATTCAGAGCCTGTGTTAGGACATTATTTCCATCTCTAACTATATTAATACTTGTTTCTCCGTCTTGTTCTGTTAGCTGAGAACTAAAATGACAAGCCTGACTGACTGATTTTGGATTAAATTTTACTAGTTAATGTCCGCATTCGGTACTCTTTAATTAATCGTCGAACTTGTGCTAGGTTCCTGCTCGACGCTTTAATGTGTGCACAACACTTCTTGATTTGACATGTCCGGAAGCGACAAAGGGGAGAAGGGGTGGAAAGGCCAACGTTCTGATGTCACCGATTTCGCCTATTGATCCAGGGATGAATCTTTTGCATTTTTCTAAAGATTAATGATGTTGAATTACACCTTAATATTGAATATTAAAGATACGAACTCTCTACTTATGGCTAGTTAGTTTGGTATAGGATCGTTAGAGTAGAAAGAGTTATATAGTGGCGTTTGGATTGAATTCAATCAGTGCCATACTGTGTGGCTGGGACTGATGGTTTTGGTTAATGATCACCTTATACCGTCTCTTGTTTAGGCCAAGTTTTGTCTTCCGAATCTGTTACTGCCATTGCTTATTTTTGTGCTTGGTGAGTTTTTTTTAATTGAAAAATCAAGTACCGCATTGTGCCGCTGGCCCTGATGGTCTGGGAATTGCACCACCTTATATAATTGTTGGGTGGTGGGTGGTGGGGGGATCAGATTGGCGGGTCCTATGGTTAATTCGCTTCAATTGAACCAGTTATTGCCACCTTGTGCGGTGGGATCAGATGATCTGGGCTTGGGTCCACCTTATATTTATAAATTGTTTGGGGTCAGCTTTTCGGGTCCAATGGAAAATTTGCTTCAAGTGAACTAATTATTGCAACCTTCTGTAGTGGGATCCGACGGTCTTTGCCTAGGACCAACTTATATATTCAAATATTCTGTTAATATTTGAGAGATTACTTGTATTAATTCCAGGCAATACTCTGATACCAACATCCTACTAGGGAAGAAAAAGAGAGAATTTGTTTTTGTTCAAGTAATGAGAGGACGTTTACATATTTACATACAAGATTTGTTAGCATGAATATAGAATGAGCTATTGGTTGGAAGTAGAGATTAAAGAGGGTCTTCGTGATTAGTACGTGGGAGAGGTATTATGTATATATAATCATATTGTTCGATTTTGTTTAGTGGTTTGGATTGATATTAGCTGATTTTCATGTGTGCGAATCAAAGAGATAGGTTATCTGTATTATATTAGGGCTACCCGTGATTGTCAGTTTTGTGAGAGAAGGTTACGGTGGGTTGGATTGGCCAGCAATTACAGTGAACCAAGTCCCTTAGTTAGAATTTAGCATACATAGTGCACATTCTTTTTCCGAAATATCGAAGAAAAATGCAGGTCTGAGTGACTAGTAAAATTGTTGCGGTTATAGTTGTTGATGCTTAAAGTACTTTTCTTCGAACGGTGGACAAATGAGTCATATTTGCATGTTAGATAACTATTATTGTAATGGGATTTTCATGCCAAAATGAAAACCCAAGGTATGAGGGTCAATTTGATTAGTAGCCCTTATAAGAGGTGATGTTTAGCCTCTGTGTTTGGTATCAGGAACGGATTCATGAACATTTCCTGGTCTTCCCTTGGGATCTGTTTGGTGTAATGAGCTCCTCGATCATCAAGTCATCCATCTGTTGTCAAAACGGAATTGGCGGCGCCGACATACTAAGGGCTCGAATTAGCTAGTTAGTAATCAGTGTCATTAGCGGTACAGGACATTAGCAGTATATTTCCACTAGTGAACTGATGTTATCCGATACGATAAAAAGTTGCGTGTTGTTCTCTTCTCAAGCCGGCCATCACTTTCTAGTTTCCTAGCGGCTTCAGCAACGGTCCAGAAATCATCCGTGTGTTGTTGCGCCCTAGTCTATCCATCATTCATGGTCCCATCCCCCATTTGTCAGCCTGGTCGCATACATACGAAACCACAGATTATCCTAATGCTACCGTAGTATGTTGCTTTTGGGTTCCGTCCTTGTCGCCGCTGATTTTTCTGTTTGTGTTGGCGAGGTCCCTTGGGTTTGTTTCCAGGCTGAGATATTGTCTTCATTATTGTTGTTGCTGCTACTACTACTGTTGAAGTTTTTGCTGCTGCTGTTGCTTGTGTTAATGGAGCTTTTTCCTTAGGTGTCATTCTTTATGGAAGCCTCTTGTGCCTCTTTGCCTTTTTCTTTTGATTCATTTTTTTCTCTCCTCCTCGTCCCTTGCCTGTCCCCTTGTGAGTTGAGCTTAATGTCGATGATTTCGTTGGTGGCAATGGGATTCGTTCCTCAGCTTCAGAAGTTAGTGTTAGAGGTGGTGTTCTTCTTGGAATTGGAGTTCAAGAAGTCTGAGTTTCAATGCAGGAGTGCTAGGTGACGGTCGGGTCTGCGTCATTGGCTCCCTCAGTTGTCGTTGCAGTTGTCCTACCTGTCTCGGTCTTCTTTGGGGATACTTCTCCAGTTATTGTTATTGGCCTTATCCACTCAGATTAGCAGTAAAGTGGTATGTCTGACTTGAACCCTTAGGCTACACCCTAAGGCGCTATTAAAGCCTAGTCCTTTCATCGCGTACAAGGCCTGGGCGGGAATCATACTCCCATCTCTGGCTATAATTTGCTGATAAGTCTGCTCTCTACTACGACAAGACTGACTAAACATAAATTCATGCCTCATATAGCCATTAAGGCTGTACAGTATGTTTCTCAATTTATCGTCAGGAGGAAAAATGAGCCAGCCGCCGGCCGCTTTAGTTCATGCATTGTATGCGTCTTATCAAACTGTACAAGAGGCGTCCGAAATTCCATGTCCAGGCGCGGCAAGGAGTGGGGGGTGGGTGGGTCTGGCTGAGGCACCAAGCGGCTGCAACTTTCTAGTGAAACGTTACAGATGTACTATCGATAAAATTCTGGCCAGATATCTAATCTGGGCTCTCCCTAACACCTTGTTCTGTGTAAACATTCTTGTAATAGTAGTTAAGCAATCCAGTTTTAAAATTTTCCTATCCGACATACATTTTGATTAATATATTTTTGTACGCAGCGTTCTTTATGTTCCAAAAATTATCATTTAAATCCAAACTATGTTAAGGTAACTCATACTTGTTTTGTGGCCTTGATCAGGCATATGTTGCTACATAAATTTTAGAACGGTGGTTAAAAGGATCAAATTAGTAAGTTACAAGGTATGATCGAATTGGGCTTCAAAGCCAAAAGCTAATACCCTGCACAATTTGATAGTACCCCTTAGAAGAACTGTTATTCACTCGGCAGACCATATCTCCTGTTGACGACGTCTTCTTCATCGCATTCTGCCACACATCGGGTCTTATCGGACTTCAGTTTCGGAAACTTATCCAGTCTGCGTTTCTCCGAAAGTTGCTGGACAACCTCGGCTAAACTTGTTATGGAGTAGTTTTGGTATGTTTCCTGTTAGTAGCCGCTCAGGATACAAACTCCAAAGTTCCACTGCGCAGGTTTAGGTTGCCGAGTTTTATAGCTAGCGACAGCGGGGCTGCACGCCCTGGCACTGACAACATGGCCGGCGTACATTTTGTTTTCGAATTCTTCTTGTAGCCATGATCCTGTACTGATGTGGCGCAATTTATTGATGTATGTATAAGACGTAATTGATACCGTGCTGTATTATGACGTTTGTTTTACCATACAAGAACGTATGGGTATCTCACTGTGAATGAATGCGACCACGAGGCTACATACCTTACAGCACTGACAACATGGCCGGCGTACATTTTGTCTTCGAATTCTTCTTGTAGCCGTGTCCAGTACTGATGTGGCGCAATTTATCATGTATCATGTAGCAGGGTCGCCTCTTTCTCTTCCATTTCCTATATCTCTTCTTTTTCTATTATTTGTTCATTCGGAGATTAGCAGTTGCTGTCAAGATAGGGTGCGATGATGGGTTCTGTATCTTTCCCTGTCGACGGTTGTAGTCTGTCGATGCGTGGTGGTGGTGGGGGTGATGTCCCTATTGTCATATCGCCATAGTGTTGACTGGATGTGGATCTCTTTCCTATTATTCTTCATCTAGCTGCTTCTCACGACCCCGTCAATTCTTTTCTGACGGCGTCCTCAATTACTATATCCCATACCAAAAATAATGTTCTTTTACCACCTGTCCTCAGGCTCACGACAGAACTGTCTGTCTGTCTGTCTTGGATCAAAGTCGCGTTCCGCCATTCGTCCATATGCGACTGTTTAATGTACTCACAGCGTACTACTTATTTTCTCGTCAGTGGGTAACATTTTAGCGACCACCGACACTATAATGTATGCACTGCATAATATTCAATTGTAAGTCCGTAAGTGACCGTGGAGGAGAGAGACCGCCAAGGGCCGCGCCCCGTCTCCACAGGTAAATTCCTCATCATCCCGTGATCTCAGAGCGAAGGGTGCCATCCTGCACTTAATTTAGAAGATACGTGGACTGTGCTTTAGGCGATGTGTTACTGAGACAAGAGATAGAATGATATCTTAGCATCTGGTCCTTCACCAAAGATTTGCTTGTATATGCACATTTTTTTATTAGCTTTATGTTAAGCTATTGTTTAGTTCAATTATTGCCACCTTGTGTGGCTGGGTCTTACGGTTAGGGATTTTAACCACCTTATATCATGTAATTGCTGTGACAGTTTGATCATGAGAAACTATCGGTGCATCTGCTTAATTTTGTGGAATTTGTGGATTTTTAACCACTTTGTACGATTGGACCTGGTGGTACGGGATTTTGCCACCTTATACCTTTTTTTAGTTTTATGGTCAGTTTTATGGGACCCTACAGTGATTTCCCTGTACGGATTAGTCTAATATCATCACCTTGTTTGGCGGGGCCAAATAGCCTGAGCTTAGGACCAACTTATAATACTAATATTTATGGATCAGGTTGGTTAAAAATAGGATTTGGGGTTGTTATATTGATTTAATCTTTGACCAACTTGTGTAACAGGGTCTGATGGTGTGGGATTATTACCAACTTATACTGCTTAGGTGTTTGTTTGGGTATTATTCTGGCATTTTACCCATACTAGGAGGTTTTTCCTATAGAAGAGTGGTCAGAGTTAAAGAGATAATTGGGTATGAAGATCTGGGTGGAATTGTTTGTTATTATAGTTTGTCATGATATTGCCTATTCGTAATTTTTAGTGTGTTTTTGTCTTAGTGGAGAGACGTACCCTAGTATTCCAGTTTAAGGGATTTGATTATGTTGAGGCCCGTACGCAACTGCGATGCTGTTCCTTTGTGGCCAACCTTCGTTCCTTTTCTCAGCGGAATGGCATCCTCTCGCCTCGATTAGATCGGAGGGAATTGTCTATGTTAATAGATTATTGTGTATGGATTGTTTGTATTGAGGTATTATGGATGATTTGTTTAATACTGGCTTTTGCTTTAAAGCAGGGAATAATAGTTTTCTTTTTTTCCTGTATCATAAATGTTCCCCATGATATTATGCGTGGGGGTTGTTATGGTTGATGTGGGGTGATCCCAATATCTTATTTAAACTATTGTAGAAGTCCCACCCAGGTTCGAGTTTGGTTGGAAGTGAAATTAGTGAAAGATAGATGTAAAGCTCCGAGCCCGCAGTCAGCAATGCCGACGGTTAAATGGTTAAATATACCAAAGGTTGAAATTCAATGAATAACAATTTAACAACAATTCAAAAATCAAATGCTTCAAATTTCCAATTACACTCCTTCCGCTCGACCCTTTAATAGCCAATTGCATCATTTGATTAGCAGTGTGAAATCGATTTCTACCGGTCCTTGTATTCTCCTCATCTGTGGTATTCTTCTCTCTCCTATTTCTCCCAATTCCTTCTCCTCTTCCTCCCCGACTTTCTCCAGATTCCTTCTCCTCCTCCACGACTTCTCTATACTCCTTCTCTTCCTCCTCCACTTTCCCCTCCAGAGTCCTTTTCCTCCTCCTCTACTTTCTCTCCACCTTCTCTCCACTGACTAGACTTCTATCGACTTCGACTGTTCGGTTAGTCTCAATTCCGTCTCCACCTCTTGGAGACTCGGGACTCAGTTGAACTGGAAGTTCTGCCCCCTAAAAAGCTTCCTGTGAAAACACAATGACGGTGCAATATTTTCCCTTAGCCCTCTCATTTCACACTACACACAGCCTATCATCAGATAACGGCTATTAAATTTCTTCGGTCACGCATTCATTCACAGTGAGATACCCATACTTTTTTGTATGGTAAAACAAACGTCATAATACAGCAAGGTATCAATTACGTCTTATACATACATCAATAAATTGCGCCACATCAGTAAATATTCCTAATCTCGATATACTAACCAATATCACAATAATCAGACGCATTTCTTTATCTTACACTCATACAATGCACACAAATATTCAAATATCCATGCTCTGAGATTGCATACGTCCATAGTAACTAATCTTACATACTTCAACCATTTTCCAAATTCACAACTCAGTCACGTGTAAATTCTGACATAACCCATTAATAAATGCACTGGTTTACTACGAAGTAACCTAACAGCGAATTTCAAAATTAATTTTGACCACAAGCTAACAATCTACATAATTCTCTACGTACGGCTCAATCCCATTTCTCAAATACGCATATAAATGAAACACTACAAAGGTAATTCTACATGCTAAATGATCCTAGTAATTAAGTATACATTCAACAAATAATTACAATTATGATGCCGTAATATTCTACAAAAGTAAATAACTTACTGACCTTTCCAAGCTTTGTCTTTCCTTAAAATCTACCTCTAAGTTTTACCGCCAAATTACGAGTGGCTCTCTCGGAGTAACCCTATTGTGAAACAAAATTTTTTTCTTAGAGTTCTGAAAGTTATAATTCGGCCTGCATTGTAATCACACCCTCTATCTCAATTCCGATTGAATATCGCTGTGAACCGATCCAATCAAACTTAGCGGACAATGTCTCTCTCGCTGTCTGTCAACGTGGGGACGGTTGAGAACACGCCCCGCTCACCACGCGGGCTTCCCTCTTATCTTAGGACTAAGCTGTATCACATAGGTGTGAAGTGGTGCAATCTATCGCCTGTGCCGATTCAAGATTCCGGTCTGCGGCCGTTCAGGTAACCTTGTGTAAGAGTTTAACACTCGCCCCGCAGCAATGTTTGGAGATCAAAGACAAAGCCGCGGTACTATTCAAGACAAGTAGATTATGGCTTGCTTACACATGACTTTATAGCTGTGGCTTAGCAAACGTGACATTGTGATATATCTTATCGATGTTTTTTTTTTCCTGATTTAAGAAATTCTGAGTTTCTTCTGTTTTTCTTGGAATATTTTATCTGTATTTTGTTGTTGGGTTATACCTTCAAACTTTTTCGGGGAAGGGACAGTGTGGGCAGTTGATGCCTGCTGCATTGGCACTTGGTAAGAATCTGCCTAAGTTGCTGGCGACAAGACTGCTGAACGAATCACTTTATATGTGAGACGCACAGGCGCGAAGGAAACTATCCCTCCCATTCGGTGCACAGAAATGAAATAATACATTGCGATATTTTATCAACGGATTTTTTAAAAAAAAATTTAATAATAATAAAATTAAACTACTTAACTCAAACATGTATACAAACTGACAAATTAATCATGAACGTATTTGCAAGGTTGACAAAGTTGTGTAGTCAGACCCTGACTTCCAGGGATCTAATACACTCCATTTTACCATCGATGCACACAGGACATGTTCGCAAAACCATCTTTGTATTTAAAATACAGTTTCTGAGGTACACACGATCACAAAATTCTTTTAAAAACCAATAGTGTGCTGATGAAGAAAATACAAACAAGACTGTCTACATACAGTGGATTCAGATCCTTCTGATCTCTAATCAATGAATTACGTCGATACAGTATTTCTTCTCATCAAGTCGATGATATTGTTTATTAGAGAAGATCGTCCATAAGAATCAAAATATCCCACTCCATAATCGTACAGTTGACGGCTACCCAATGGACTCCTGCTCGATGATTGTCGTCTGTGATAATCACATAGGCTTGAATGTTTTAGGTTTTCGTTTTGGAAGTTCATCTTTAGCACACACCACTGAATTCTAAGAAGATGTGTATGAAATGTGAGTCAGAAGGTAGCAAAGTTACCCGTTATTCAATTTTCCATCGGTAATGAGAAGTCATCAGTTCACATTTGATTTTGTCTTTGAATAATGCCTGTTAAGTAAGTCAATGAACGAATAGTCGGCGTACTCTGTTGCAAGAGAATTTCGTCTCCAAAGAAGTCAAAAGATGAAGAAATGGTCACGCAAGTCTTTATACCACTTTTCAATTATTTTCCCTTCTAAAATGAAGAGTCCATGCATCTTTGAGATACTACTCTTCACATTTGTCCTCTGAACTCGCCATCAAACATGTATCATGTTGCTTGGCTACTAGGATAATCTCTAGTTATACTTGTAGTACTTTCAACCCTGTCCCGAGCAAAACAGGTGACAAAGTGTTGTTCTTGTTCTCAACATCTTGATATCATGCCTGTAGTGTAGTCTTCGTCTTCTTCTCTTATGATTTGTGACCGCTGTTGTTGTTCTGGGTTTGTCCTCGCCAATCTCCATAGATCGTGTTCAATAGTTTTCTTTTCTTCAAAACTGCTGATTTACAGAGTATTGTCAAGTTTTGCATGCAAGATGATGTTTACTGCGTTTACCGTAGCTACTGCAAACTGAAACTCTGCATGGAAGTAGTCCAGTTTTATAGGGTAGTAATGTCCATCGTCACTGCCTTGGTCTGGTGTGAATGAAAAGCCCACCAATTATATCCTCCTGCAAAATCGTCGTACGAAGTGCCATGATTGCTGTTGGTACCCTACCGTCGCATGACTTCAAGTTAGTTCTTAAATAATTTTTCTGGGCCACATTGCTGACAATGCCAGTGAGCAAACGTTTAAGTAGATGTCTTTGGGAAACATGATTTTCTATCTAGGATTGGAGACCAGACGCTATAGTGAAGGTTTCTGCTCGTCGTAAACTTTATCTGGATGTCGTTGAGCTCAGAGTTTGCCTAATGTCGTTTCCCAATTTATTTAAAACCTTTACACTCGGACACAAAGCTTAACTTCTTTGATTTTCATTTTGTACTCGTTAGCAAATGTAACACGGTACTACATTAATTCAGTCTCAGGCTAACATCCACTCCATTCAACGAACACTTGCCTTGCAACCACGTGTCTAAAATGCGCCATTATTTGATTTTCTTTCAACGATCATTACGTAATGATGATCGCCTGTCGTAGTCAACTCTATGTCGTTTATCTTGTCCGAAGGGTCAGGTTTCCATACAACAAAGGGATCCAGATCCATGTTCTTGGATTCTCTAAAGTACGTCAAGAGATTGTCCTGGTAAGTTCAGTAAATGTATGTATACCTTGTGCTGCTTACTAGTATCTTATTTAAGTACAAATCCACTTCGCAGAACAACTAATGCATGTTATTATTGAATAAAGTTACTGAGCCTGAGTTGTTGTTGTCCACTTTGAGATCTTTAACATTCAGGTACAGTCAACTGTTTTTCAGGTCGATGTAATCTTCAGTCTGTCATTTGATTTCAAACTCGATAGGTACTGAGGTGGTCAAAGACGACACAAGATGAAATCACACCCACTGGGATTCTAGACTCTTCATCATCGTCGGTAGCATGGCAACCAGATCTAGTTCTGATTTTGAATATTCGCAAGAACCTCGGATCATCATTTTTCTTTTCTTCAGTTGTTCTTCTTATTTTTCTCCTGGAAGATTGAGTGTCTATCTAGTCTGAAGAGTTTTCATCGTCTCTTTCATCGGTGTCCCTGCTGTGGAGCAGAGAACTAATTAATGCTTTGGACACAAGTGTGAAATGTATTAAGTGAAATTATAGCTGCGTATTTACACCCTTTTCCTGTTTGAATCAACACATTTTGTCCTACTTTTATGAAAGCTTCTTTAGGACTGTGTCGATATGTACTTTTTATGGAGAAATTATTTTCCTTGCGTCAAAGCTGCATCTTTTAAAACATACAATCCTTGAGCGACCATAAGTTCCAAGATATATGCTACAGTACGAAAGCTGATTTTAATGTATCTCCTAAACAATGTCCTCATTGTAAAGCTATTATTGGTGCACAGGGCTCATCCTTTACAATTCGCTAGAGACTTGTTTCTTTTTTTTTTTAGAATGGAGTTTCACAGTGACGTTTCCTTTGGAGAGTCTGTGGTCTCTGTTTATGATAATACTGACAGCGTCAAAATGCAATTTACTGACAGGAAGATAATAATGATGTACAAATTCACGGTGAGCGTGATATGTGTTTCCTCCTTCCTCGTACACAGCGATGGCAGAACCCACTTTGAAAGGAATGACTTTCAGCATGACGGTATACCTGACGACATAAGAATGCACATCAAATTCAGTCCTTCTTTCAATTAAATAGAGAAGCAAAACCACTTGTGGAATCGATCACTTTTTAAATGTCTTTTTGAGTGAGGTGTTATGTTCGTGTTTCCACCCAGAATAGAAAACAAACCTGGAGAAAATCTGACATACTGTGTTTTGCCGTCCGAAAATTATCTTTACAGACGATGGGCAATTTTATGGTGCTAGATCAGTACACTTCGGCGCTTTTTCTCTAGTGCTTTGCCGAACAGATCGTTGAATTAGCTTCCCCGAAATGTTCAGCATTAAAATAAAATCCTGCAGTAATTGACTTTGAATAGATATTCAATGAGGGATTCCCTGGTGGTGTTATTATTTATTCGTAAAGCAGATGATCATTCTTGTCCAAGTGTTCTTGAATTTATTCTTTGTATGTATCAACGAGGAAAATGATTTGATCTCCAACCACATTCTTGACTTGAGTGGGATACTAAAGCTTCTTAACAGTGAGCTTCGTGATTCAGTTGTATGACTTGGGATATGATTGCTGTGAAATGACAATATGTGTCCCACAAGTGAATAGATTTCTCGATATGCTTGGTAAGAAACGTATCCATATTGCTGTTGACTAATATGTTGTTCGGGAGCAAATCCATTTCACTGAACAAAGAATGCATGAAAATATTGACAAGAGCCAATTTGACATCTGCGTTAGAATTCATATTGCAATCTTTGGTAATTCTCACTTTGATCTACAAGTAACTGTTATTCAGCTTAAATTTAATCTTCGGTTTGTCCTTCGATTTCAGTGTAGTTGGGATCTATTGTCGTGATGGCTGATCTTGCATAGCAATCTACCTATTGTCATCTATGTGAGTGGCAAGGAAACAGATCCACTTCCATCTTGAAACATTCGCAAGCGTCTGAGTGGATAATCGATGATGCTTTTTTAATCAAAGAAATAAAACTATGTAAGTCTCTAATTGTCCTTTATCTCTTTTTCTTCCCGTGTCTGTATTGTCTTTTTGGTTTCACGTCTTTTCTAGTCTCGTCCTTGATGATGTGAAGATGACGAAGCAACTGATTCGACGGACGGTAGGTGAGGTTGCATAGATAGTTCAAAAGGAGCTATTTTTCTGTGTTGATAAATGACAAACGTTCGCAAGTCTTGATTGTTTAGGGTTCGCTGCGAGGGGCTTTTATAACTGATTGCAGTTACTAAATCAGATAATGAGTAAATGATACATGCCGATTAATGTGGCCTCTTTTACTGAACAATAATTAGTTGACATATGGATTAGTGTGCGCTCTTACCGATAGAAATCACAATACATTCAACTGCTCACGGAATTATATGGAGATAATTTGGGCAGCCTGCTGTAGGTACCGAAGAGGGACGATTTAATAACCAAATGCTTGTCGCTGGAAAAATATACAATTCTATAATAATATTAATAATAGTAACGAACTATTATTTGTTGTGTGTGGCGCAAAAGTGCGGAATAATTTTCTTTATTTCAAGTGTACAATCACAAGGAAAGGGTCCAACGGCGAGTAGTGCAAAGAATTCGATAGAAGAGACCATAAAATATGTGGAACTAGAAGAATCTGGCTTGAAAAGTGACATGACATCGTTGTCGAATGTAATAGATAGAAGACTGCAGCTTTTAGAGTTGGATACTATGGATATAAGCTATCGTCTGCAATGTTGTGATGTACACTCAACCATGAGAGTAGTTCTCGGTTACCAGAGCAGGTACGAAAACGAAGCAGTTCTAACAGTAATACCCTCGACTTTGATCTGTTGAAGGTTACCGTCGAGTCTTTAAAAATCGTCAAGGTTAAGGAACAATCCAACAACATTAATTTATCCATCCAACAAGGTAATTTTTCCTGGTAAAGTGAATTTATGAAATTACGTGATTACGTAGGGCGTGAAAAGTGAAGATCAACAAACTTCGAACGTCATATCCATGTGTGAACGATACGTTGAAACAACATTGAAAATGTTGGATCAATCTGATGATGAACGTAACAAGCCTGTCAACACTGAACCTGTAGTATTGTAGAATGCATAACATTTTGCAAAGTAAATATTTGTGATAGGGATAATATTTTACAACTTAAATGTAGATAAACCATCGTGCGTTATGTTTTTATTGTATCTTTGTATATACCCCATGGGGAACCTTAATATTGACCACTAGAAACCAAAACTCAGGACATAATAATGTCAAGTGGGCAGTCACACATAAAAAACAAGAGAAACTTAGTTTTGGCTTTTGAGAATAGAACACAAAAGACGTAGATCTGTGTAGGAGTGGGTTAATTCGGCCATGCTAGTCCGTTGAAGAACCACTGAAACATCATTTGAAAATAAGAAATGAGGTGTGTAATTTGTATTTACAGTAAATTGCAAATTGCAGTAAACGGAAAATCTCGTTTCCTTTTAATGAAACAATCATCCAACTCATGGTATATCAAAGATACCAAACACACACGCTCGCACGCGCGTACACACACACACACACACACACACACACACACACACGCAACTTAATAGAGACTTATAATATGATTATGTGTGGTATTACAAATTATGGAAAGACAAAGCTTAAGATTTGATCAAGACGAAATATAAAACTCTTCTAAACGGTTGTCATTATCTATTCTGTACCATAGCCATGTACAAAGACACGCAGCAGAAAATTGCTTTTACAGACGACAATATAATTGTCACAGATCCTGGCGAAAAGTCATAGATCACATACAATCTTTATGTGTAACTTCGTTATTGGTATGATATATATAAAATACAAGACAATGACCGTGGCATTACACTCGCCGATCAAGAACGACTTGCTATGTCGTGGATTAACTAAAGCAAGTCATACGATTAAAATATAATTCGACAGGATTCAAAAAAGTTATGAATGAAAAGTACGCGATTATTTGAGTTTCCAAGATTCATTATTCTTGTATTGCTTAAATTAAGCCCAATAAGCTAAATAATGAAAGCTTACTTTGTGTCATACATAAGTTCTTACATATCTACTTCGATTCTCAGAGTTTAAATTATGAATTATCAGTTTTAGAGAAAAATAAATTACCTTGTGTATACATGAATAATCATGGTTAAAATAATTCACGTTATCAACTTTATTGGTATATCAAATTGTGATCCGCCCATGGCGCAATAATACGATTAAATAAACATTCTTTCATCTGCAAGTCTATAGATCAATGATGAATTTCCACTCTTTATTAATGACGTATGAAATAACGATATAAAGTATTAATAGTCCCCGTTTTCAAAATGAATTAAACATGGTACACAATTTCATCGCAATCCTTTCTTTTTTCCGTTCCTCTCTCCACTATCATGCATAAGAGGCAATATGCGCAAAAATATGGAGTGAGAGAGAAAAACAATTTGGGCTGGATGAAAACCTTAAAACTGAACTTGCACCAATTAACCAACAAGAATATGGTTCGTCGTAACGGTATGTTTACACTTTCCTTGGGATCTATCTTCAGTGTTCATAATATCAATGACACATAGTTGCAGTAGCATGTAGCCACTATATAGACACTATAAGTTAAATTGGTCGATTACGAGGCACACATAAAGTAACGTATTTAATGCTTTGTTGTTGTTGCTGTTTCTTAGACCTATTACAATGTTCAGAAAATTGATTATTATTAATTAAATATGAAAATGTTCATAAGGCCAACTCTCTCTCTCTCTCTCTCTCTCCCTCTCTCTCTCTCTCTCTCTGTTGTTGTTGTAGGTTTAACGCCATTTTTCAGCACAAGATAGGCTATTCATGACGGCCAGTATAAATGGTGGAGGAAGAAACCGGGAAAACCTCGGAAAGAACCACCGACCCACGAGAAGCTACTGGCAAACTTTCTCACATTGACCGAACCCGAGACTGGAACCCACGCAGACAGAGGTGAGATGGCAGTGATACGTAACGGTGAGCGCTTTAGACCACTCGGCCACTAGGAGCCCCTTCTCTCTCTGGACCATCGTAGCAAGATATGGGCGGAAATCCATGAATTTCGCTTGTGTCATACAACGATGTCTCTGGATCTATGAATGATGGTAAAGTTAAGTCAAACCGTCCAAATGGGTGGAGAGAGAGAGAGAGAGAGAGAGAGAGAGAGAGAGAGAGAGAGAGAGAGAGAGAGAGAGAGAGAATATTTTATGGTCAGTAGTAATGTTCATTAAAGCGGAATAATGACTTAGATGAACTATAAATATATTAAAATATTTTAACTGGTTTGTCATTTCGCTTAGTTTCTATTCCACGCTA